>JAIUCT010000014.1:2435969-2535903 GCA_021307375.1 Tetraneura akinire | reverse complement strand
GTGTTGTGCGTCGTGGTTTGAGCTCCGGTCACCTTACGTCCGCAACATGGTGATAACTCAAAAACAAGAAAAGTCAACTGCGCGAAAGATAAAAAATATAACACTTGTCTATACCCGTACAAGGTGAAATAATTATCTAACATTTATAAAAATAATCGAAATATTTAATAAAATATAAAATATTGAAACGAAGAATTATTCGTTCATATTCGAATATACACACATGTAATATAATTGTAAATCTTGACGTTGATATTTTATCATAAATTATTACCGTGGTGAAATTTTCTCAATTTATTATTATGCAAACAACAAATATCATATTAATTATTATAATTTCCATCGTAAAAGTTTCATTAATTACTTTAATTCCCGATAAGATTATGTTGTATAGTGTAACGCGTATTCAAAATAAACGATACGTTTTCTAATATAACTCGTGTAACTTTATTAATTTAAAACGATTTAATTGCTACGAAAATTATTGATCAATTCTTATATAATTAACATATTCTATTGAATTGGCACAAAATACCGATTTGTCGGTAATCGATTCGTCTGTTCTGCAGGTAGTATAAATTAGTCGTACGATCCGAAAAGTGCTCCCCGAGGTTCTTTATATAATATAGTATTTAAACTGTTCATAAATTTACAACGATTTCCCTCGTTTCCTGCAATTCCCGGGTCAAAATAATCGTTCAATTATCCACGTATACACGTTATAAACACGTAAATTTTTTTTTTATTTTTTTCTATTTATCGACTCGCTACTTTGCGCGAACGATACGACGAACCGAATAAATTTAAATTTAAATATAGGCCAATAAATATTATTACATATTTAATTATTTTATTTTAAAATTCAACGCTTTTTTGTGTTTTTTATCAACATATATTTCGAATATTGTCGCAGTCGAACGATTATAATTATTATTAAATGTATTATTCCCAGCGAACTCGTTTATAATAAACCGAGAGAGAAATAAATAATTCGCGATCGACGGATTTCGGAATATTAAAATATTGAAAAATAATAAGAGTAAACGTCAAAACATTAATTAACGGATGTATTATAATATTATTATAATATATAATGTCGTTGAAAATCATTGAAAACACTCTGAAAGTCGAGTCGTTAATGAACGGAATAAAATACCCGTCGTATTCGTTACAATAATTATTCGATAATTTGTTCATTACGAGAGATAATCGCGACTATAGTGAATAATTTTAGTGCTTGGTATACTAAAGCGATATTATTAAATCTCAAACTTATTAAATACGAATATTATGTTTTATTAAAAATTCTAATTGAAACGATATCTTCTATATTATGTATAGACATTAAGTGCTCTGAGTGACTTCAATAACGCTTAGAAACTAATAATTATTATCATAATCATAATCAAAATTTATACTAAATACTCTGATTTACTCTAATTTATACTAGATATCATACTAATGTTTGTTTATGTGGGGAAAACAAAAGAACACTGTTTAAAATAAACATAAAAAATGTATTAATACATAATATTTGTTTTTTTTTTGTTGAATGTGTCGATTTTATTATAAAATATCACGCTGCTTTTTTTGTTCGTTATTTCAGAACAACGATATTTCGAGTTTTCAATTATATTTTATAATAATAATATAGTTTTTTTTTTTTTTACAACGGTTAAAATCGATACAAATAACACGTTATAATCGTTTAAAATCGTTTATTTATTAATTTTAATTATTGAGAAAATTATTTTTATAACAAACAGCGTCGAAAAATTAAAATTTGTAATAATTATACGATTATATTATTCGTTATTTATATAATATGAACTCCGTTTATACTTTACGTAAAGATAATACTCACTAATTTCTGTAAATATTTGTACAAACGATTGTTTTAAAATAATTATAATTCTTATTATTATTATTATTATTATTATTATTTTTTGAAAACAAATAACGCGTTTTGAATATTTGAATATTGAGTTTTGCAAGCCCGTTTGTAAATAATAACACGTTGTTTTATTTAAATTGATCACAACAGAAAATTGATAATATTATTAAAGTGGTTATGACCGAACTTATAATACTGTTAAAATACACAATATATGAATTATAAGTATAACCTATACATATACGATTTACCTCGATACTTATAAAACACTTATAAATTATTATAACGTATCGTAGTGCGAATCACAAACGACGTTTTCAATATTTAAATCGGAATAAATTATTATTTTGCTGATGTACAAATTTTTTTTTTTTTTAAATGTCTTTTTTAAAATTATCATTTTTTTTTTTCTGAGTAATGATAATATATAATATAAAAGCGCGTTATAATTTACTTTTACTAGAGTATAATATACGTATACCCCCATACGTTCTATGATAGAAAAGTAATTTATGAATTTTGAAATTTATATATCGTATAATATAAAAAATGGCGCGGTCTTTTAAATTTCATTTCTAAACGTTCATTTTGCCAAATTTATTATTTTGTTATTATGATTTATTTTCAAACGCGTACGTCCTACCTCATACGTCAAAAATTGATCCGCGGTTTAATGGAATTTTCAATCAAATACGCTTTTACGCCGTAAAACATCGGTATGTATAGTTTCTTAACGATCGTAAATGAAAACGTACATTTCCAGTCGATCTGATTGATAAGGATTTATTTTTCGGCCTTTTATTATTAATTGATATTTTTGTATTTAATAATCCGGTACGATAAGAAATTTCGCGCGTTCGGGAGAAAATAACGCCACGTTTAATGTAAAATGTAAAATGTAAAAAAAAAAAAAAAATATTATTGATTCGAGCGAATCGCATAAATCCGACTGACCCCGTTGTACCGTACCGGTCGTTTTGTATATCCACCAAACTAATAAAACACGACAATTTATGTTCATTTCGAATTACCTAAAGGGCTAAACAGGTATTGCTGTAATCGATAACAATAATAATGATAAGGAGTGTATATTTAGGTATAATTGTTTTTTTTTCTTTCAGTCTTTTTTCCTCATACCATTATAACATTTTCCATAATACACCCGTGTATCTCTTTAAAATACATTACCTACGTTTGCATGCAAACGCATCGTATGCGTTACATAGTTTAAAAAAGACAACCAATTATTTTTTTATTCTCTCACAAGTGTTTTTCAAATTCTATTTTGGTTTTCCGATTATGTGCGTATTACGCAGTTTATTTAAAACAATATAAGCTATTATATTTTAACAGGTTAATTTTATTTACTGGCTATTTAAATATACAATATTAGATTTTGATTGATGTATTGGTTATGTTATACAATGATGCGTGTCTTTTTAATTTTTTGTTTTTACGTCTGAAGATACTTTTTCGTAATTCTCAAAATTGACCATATGTGATAGGAAAAACTACCAACAAATGATGAAAAAAAAAGGAATTTCTCATGGAAATTGAAATTTTGACGAAATTGATTTCAATATTTCGATAAATATTCGTGCAATTTTGAACTTGGAAACTTGAAATTTTTTCACATAGATACTATTATATACGTGATAAAAATTTGGAACCGTTAGTCCGTTACGTTAATTTTTCTACAAATCGTATAACTTTGAATATTTTCTAAAATTCTCGTTTTTATCTATATATAATGTTTGATAAAATGGAGTAATTTTGCATTTTAAGATTTGAAAATTTTACTGAAGTATATTCACATATTACTTAACATGATCCCAAAATATTAGAAAAATCCCAAATCTCATTTAAGGGCATTACAGACATTTATATTGAACGCAGATACTGTATGAATGTAAAAATCAATACATATTATATATGTATTATTATCTGATGAACTTCGCTCAAAATCGTATTTCCGAATGTAATGATTTATTATTGCATTCAAATTTTAATCAAAATTCAACACTTTACTTTTTAGACCTGTATGCTTTCCACATCAGTATCAGCTCATTTTTCTTTTTTTTTTTTTAATTATTTACATTACCTATATGCATGTGGTTTATATATTAATATAATTTAGTTAATTGTTAATTAATATCACTCAGATTTGTAGCACAGGTTGGTCATGAAGGCAAAATATATAATCATAGTGGATACCTACAAATAGGATTATGTATTGTAATAGACAGTATTAGTTTGAACACAAAGGCATACAAGAGAAATCCTCGTATATAGATAACGTTATTTGAATATATCTAGTAATCATTTACCGATTGCTTCGGATCTATTGTAATTTTCAATTGTTGGACAAATAGAATTCTGCAAATGTATAGAATTTTATGTCTAACAAATAAATCAATCTTATTTTTTGCGCAAAGTTGAAATTTAATCGAATAAAAATGTCTAAATAAATTATTTTTTATACGGGAAATTATAAATGTTAATTTTATGATTATTATTATTTTTTTTAAATCTATGATTATTATTTTTTTTTAAATCTATTATTATTATTTATATTATCCAGAATTCAATTTAGACTTATTTGTCAAGTTAATTTATTATGACACCAACGTACTTCTAAACTAGAAAATATACTAAAAAATCAAAGCGTTAATAAAATATTATTTTAATATTAACAACTTATTGGTTAACTATTAGGTACCTACTTTTGGTAACCAAATTATGATATTTAAAAATATTTTAACATTAACTCTACAAAATGAACTATAAAAACAATGAAAAATTTACACTTTAATACAATGCAAATATTATAGTTAGATATATATAAATATTGCACGACGACGACGTATTGTATGTAAAAATCAATTTTAATTTTATTTCAATGTGTATATAACACGTATTACATTTTTTTTAAGATAATTAAAAAATATTTAAATAAATTAATGTTTTACTAAATTTTATATTATTTACGTGATTTGATAACAATAATTAACATGACGTAAAAAAATGTTAACGAGCTATATAATGAGGTTTGAGCTTAATTATAAAAATATAAATACAATTATAATACGAGTTAATCTTATAAAAATAAAATAAATAAAAAACTAAGAAAAAATATTTATTATAATAATGCTCGATGTTTAAATTCATCAGTTATATTTTAATTTAAAATAATAAGCACAGATGAAAATGTAAATAATGATATATTAGGTAACTTTAAAGTATTTTTTGGTTTCCTTTATTATTATTATAATATTGAAATACCAACTCGTATGATGTTGATCTAAGTGCATCATGATAAGAATAATCAGATAATATTTATCCAGTCTAATAATCAATCGAACGACCCGAAATATGAATAATAATCGTCACATTACTTCATATAGTATAAATATATTACTTAAAATTGAATATTAATAATTCTACGCGTTATATTTATGAATTATGAATATTATAAACAGTGTGTCATGACTTAAGTTCAAGTATGTTTAAATCTTTTAGAGTACAAAAATGGAGAACTAAAATCCGCATTAGCTTTGACAATACAAGAGAAAGCCATTAGTAGTGCACCGCACACATATTTAGAGAAAGCCCACATTATTATTATTATTATTGTGATGCATGTACATGCAATTTCTCTCCTATTCGCTATATATATTTTCTATAATTTCGTCCTGTTTTATCATTTCAACCAGTCTTATAATTAAGAGTCTATCAAGTATATTATTTTTTTTTTTTATTTATTTAATTATATTTTTTTTAAATAAGGATAATAAAATTAATAAAAAGAATCGTAATTTCTATATTATATTATACTTTTCGCTAGTTTTTCTATCGAATATTCGAATTACAATGGATCAAATAAAACTAGACCTCGACGATTCTCATTCTTGTTTGTATTATATTTACAGAACTCGTTATACGCATTTTTTTTTTATATTCTAAAACGAAATCGAGGTAAATTTTCTTTCCCCGATACTTTTAAAAAGGGCTTGCCAATATTATCGTAAGATTTTATTAAATAAAATGATTTTATAATATTTGTACTTTTCCTATACGTATATATAATATATTATATTATAAATTAATTAATTAAAATTAAAATTTTATAATAATTAATAAATAAAAATATGCATTCTTGGAAAAACTTAATTATTAATAATAATTAAATTAAAACATTCATACTAAAATAATTTGCATATTAATAACGTTTTTTTCTAATTTAGTTGAGTGTAATATTATATTATAATATATATATTATTAAATTGACGCGATAGCTGTTAAATCATAATTAGCCATGCAATATACAATAGTACCTATATATTACTAAAAAATTATTAAAAAATGTCTATCTTTTCTATACGATTGTGCTTAAAAAAAAAAAAAAAAAAAAAAAGAAATTGTAACTACATATATCAATTTAACGCTTACACTACATTTTATCGGGCAGATAAATTTGTGTAATTTATACAAAATGTATTGTTTATATTTTATCTAATATGTCGTATATTAATTGTTTACCCGTAAAATATTATTTAATTACTACTTGAAAATAATTTTATCCAATTAAAATTATTGCGTTTTTTTTTTCGTTTCATAAAGTAACAATAATTTTATAATTACCCGGGGGTACTAGTGATAAATTTTTAACAAAATAGTCGTCTTGTATATTAATTAAAAATGTGATACGTTTTTAATTAACCAGGTGTATAGTTTTGTCATAATCAGTGACCTTATTTTTTAACTAATGAAAATTACAAAAATTTTATTCATTATACCTACAAAAAAAAAAAAGAGGCTCATGATTTTTCAAGCAGTTTTTTAATATATTATGACGTTGTAGTTGTTATATACTTTATAGAACGGTAAAAAAAAAAAAAAAAAAAAAAAAATGTAAATATAAAAAAGTTTACCTAATGGTATGCTTTCAATGTTGTTTTTATTGAGTCGAGTGTATAATAAAGTGGTTATGCCTACTTATAAAATCGTAAAACTTAAATTTCAAAACTTTGATTAATACGCGTGTACATTGTACAAAGATAACGACGAATGTATAAATATGAAAATATAATATTATGACGTTTGTTTATTTTAATTTTATATAACTAATAAAGTGACGATATTGAAATACCTGCAGGTGGTGTATTCATTACAAAGACTCAAAGACTCGGTTAATATTCAAAAAATCGATTACATTACTTAAAATTAATTTTTCGAAAAATATCGTTTTTTTTGGGGGGGTAATTTTTCAATAATTAAACACGTGAATCCACGTCGATTCAATACGGTATATACCGTAATATAACCGGATAATATACCTTAATTACCTTTACCGTATTCTATGTTTTGTTAATACCGCGTTCGAAAAATTAACCTCGTTCGAACCACATATCATTAATAAATTCATAATTTCCAGCCGAACGAATAATATTATCGTAATATAATATCGATAAATAGAATTTATCACGAGACTAAATGACGAAAAAAATGTTTATGAAAATTGTGTTATTATTAATTTATCCTCGTGAGATATTGTTCGGATAAAAAAACACGAATTTCTGCGCTATGTCGCTGTCATTTGAAGTTGTAGCGAAATTTGAATTATTTTTTTTTTCATCCTCGCGCCATTTAAATCAAATACCGTCGATACTTCGATAGGTAAAAACCAAGTGCGTAGTATTTGGCTGTCTGAACGTTATACAGACAACGGTGAGAGATAATTATTACGTTTACTAAAACCGCGTACGGTGTATTTTTTTTTTTCATTAATATTATATTTTAATTATGCGATTATTTTGAATTTCCGCCAACGAATTCGTAAAAAATACGCGTTGGAGCGAAATTGCGCGTAATACAATAATAATTATTCATAATATAGCGCCGAAACGGAAAATTTTATTCTCTCACGCCTTACGATGGTAATATTACTAATAATAATTAATAATTAATATTTAATAATAATAATAATAATAATAATAATAATAATAATAATAATAATAATAATAATTCATAATAATTATTATTATCACTATCACTATCGTATATATTACAAGGTAAAACGTGTTTTGCTGCCGTCGGAATTATAATAATAATGATATTACGAACAGAGTCGCGGTCCGACCGAACTTGTACGAGAGCAGGCCGCGGTCTGATAACGCGCGCGAGTATATACTATATTATATATCACAAACCAGTGATAAATCGTCGTCGAACGTATATCGTATTAACGTGCGTGGCGCGTCGTGTTTTTCACGAGTCAAATTATCGGGTTTCTGGCAAATACGACCGTATAGGTACAAATAATATATAATATATATATATATATAATAATATTACATATACATTATATTTCCGGAGGGATAATAATAATAATAATAATAACGCGTATGCGAGGTATAGGTGTATCGCGCGAAGGGACGGACCCTTTGTTGTGTGTAACGGAATGGCGGCGGAGGTTCAGGGATCGGACGTGGACGAGGTGTTTCAACGGGTTAATGAGTATTTATGGATTATCGTCCGAATTAACCGTTCGTTCCGCGTATATACGTATAACATAATAACGTACGGTACACACACACGTTATAATAATATGTTTTGCGCAAATGTTCTCCCCCTAATGTCCGATAATCCCTGCACCGGGGTTAGGCTCGTACGTGTGCGTTATGTTGTTCGCGTTATGGTTAGATACGAGTATATATTATTATTATTATTATTATTATTATTATTATTATATATATATATATGTATGTATATAATATATATATAATATATATATATATACGTCGAAACGATGTAAAACGATGCAAGTCGTCGCGGAATAGTCGCCAAAGTGTCCTGCAGGGACGATCGCCCCGAAGCTGTTTTTCACCGCGCCCGAGAAACGATGCAATGCAATAATAATATAATACAGTATAATATTGTCATGCGATCGCTAACATATTATTTATATGTGTATATAAAACTCGATATTTCACGAAAACTTCCCCGGAGCCGTAATTTCTCAGTTCCGAGTTCCCGTCGATAAAATTAATCGTATTATAATTTTTTTTTCGATTCTTTTTTTTTTCATCGGAATATACACGATTTCCTGCTCTTCCGCCGTCGGACGCAGTTTTTTTTTTTAATATCTCTTATCGAGATATTAAATTTACCTTCTTTTTTTTTTTTACCCCCGACGCGTTAAATAAAATTCAAAATGCGGATTTTTCGGGTTAAACTGGCTTTGTCCGATATCCTTTGAACGCGCGACGCATATAAAACGATCAGAAAAATTTATTCTGAAAAAAAAAAAATGTCCGACATAACGCGCAATTTGTTATAAGTTTTTATACCACCTGTAAGATTCTTTTCCCGCAACGATCCTCATTTCAATTTTCATCTCGTAACGTCTTTTGATCTTTTTTCGTGCGACGTCAAATTAGATTGATTGTTATACGTTTCTGTTCGTCGGAAAAAAAAATTATTATAAAGTATGTACGCTATATATAGAATAGTTATTTTTTGAAGTGTATATTAACATTTAAGTACGATAAATATTGTTTGTTAGTAGATTATTATTCGTTATTGTCAACGCGAGAAACACGAAAACTTATATTATATAAATAATTTAAAACAACGCGTTAAAAATTTTACCAATCACAAATTGTTCGGAAAGTTTCAAAAATGAAAAAAAAATTCATAAATCATACTGATTGTATAAAACTACATTTTGCCGAGCGTCGTGTATTAAGTTCGGGTTTAATTTAATTCAAGAAGTATCTGTCCACCAGAAAATATAATTATATTACGATATCAATATATCAGTAAACGTTGACAAATTTATATATTATAAATAGTGTTCAAAAATAGTCTAAACTCTAAAACCATCGTCGTTTATATTTTGATAGCTATTTCTTCGATCGTATCACACACGCATGTTATTTTGTAACTTGATAACTTGATGTAATTTGTCCAATCCTACGTGAAATGTTATAAATAAAATTAAAAAATAGTAAAAAATAAATACAACAAAGAGGAAAATCAAAACGTGTACTGTGTAACGCAACACGTGTTATACCCATTTGCCGCAGGAATTTTCGGATCACGATCATTGAAAATGTTTGCTCTGAAGTCTGGGCGTAAGTACGGTTTTCTAATTTTAACATAATGATATAATGTTACATTAGTCGACGTCACATATTTGATTATTTGCCCGTTTATTAAACTACTTTAACCAGTTGACCGAGCTTAAGTTAGAGCTCCTTGAGTACTATAAACAAATGGCTATCGTCCGTATTAGTGTTATTCTAATATAACACGTCGAGTGTATTTTATCGACAAAATATCAGAGGTAGAAATTAATCAAAAACATCAGTAATAGAAGTAATATTATACAGTCTCTTATGTTAGTAATAATTAAAAAAAAAAAAAAAACAGCGTTCAAAAATCTTAATTTTTCGCATAGATGTTTCAATGAGTTAATAGATGTGTGACACCCTGTATAATAATATGCAGAGTATTTGTTTATCTATAAATGTTTTTAATACACCTATTACCTATTAATTTACCTGTATTTAATGTTAATAATTATTGTTACATTAAAAATTGCGTGCGTGTACGTTGATAATTATTATTATTATTAATAATTATACGCGTATCAAATGATAAGTTTAATTTTAAACAAAAGTTAACCGTCAACCATACTTTTCTCGAACGCTATTTCGCTCATAAATAAAAATCACAATTAAATTACTATGTGAAAATAGATAAATAAATTATAAGTTGTGAATACCCTTTTCTTCGAAATGATACATTTCCAGGATTCGTATACATTATAAAACAATAGAAATTATCATAAAACAAAAAGTTGTATAATCTCTTAATAAATAATTCGCATTATTTATTATATTTAATATTTCAACAACGACCTAATGACCTATTTATTATTGTAAATAATAATATTTAATATTTTTCCGCGCATATATAAAATAACGCGTTTTAAAAAAAATTGAAAATGTATTAATATTAAAATAATATACACGTTTATCACGACGCACGGCGATATGTATAGGCAATATTGATACACAAATGAAATTATGAATATAGAAGTATTTCGAAATATTAATATTATAGGAAGCTCGAATGAAATTTAATGGCATTATTTTTCTACGACTTCATAATTTCAAAAATTATTTTTATTATCATTTTATGAAATTAAATTATTATAATTGTAATAATTACGCGTTAAAATAATTTTCCTTGAGAGCTCGTTTTCGTGTTGTTCTTTAGTTGAAATATTTATAGTCCTGATTCAACGGGCCTAAGTAGGTCGTTGTTTGTCGGTCCCGAAAAAGACTATTTTATGGTAAGTTCGGAATTTTACATCGACCCAGGGATTGTAAAAAACCCACTGGTGTGGTTGGTTCCGGATCATCTTCGATGTTCGGGCTGCTGTTGTAGGGTAATGGTCCCTCGTCTACTCGGCTGATCTGTTGCGGTCGGCCCCCGGGTACGAGTTCGTACAAACGGCACTGTGTCTCAACTTTTACACTCTCGGTAAGGTGTAACAACGGACCGTGTTCGGGGCGGTCGTCAGAGTTTTTAGTCGTGGTCATTCTTGTTTCCGTAGTTTTGAGTCCGGGTCCGAAGTCTTGAAGATGTTGACTGGACTGCTGCTGTGACTAGAATGAATAATTTCGGTCGAACGTTCGCCTTTTATGCTATTTTTGAATATGACGAGCTTCTCTGATTGGTCGTCCAATCACAACTTGTTATTACGAGACTGGTTGTATTCGTGCATGCGCGTCTACGATTCGAGTATATTTTTTTACTGTACCTAACCGCCTAGTAAACCTCTGTATTATTTGTTGGCTCTGAAAAGAGATCATAAGGGAGCTAGGCCATCTAGCACCATTAAATTAATAAATAACCATCACCTCAAAAATCCACAAAAAACCAGTCACCTCGTGTGGGCCACAAATTCTTAACATAGTCTAAACAATTTTTTTAACTCTACCACTGGAGAATGCAACAGCCCTGTTCCGTGTATAGCAAAGATCTCAGGTCATCACACAAGCAAAGCAAAGCCGTTTTGGTTTACACTCCGTAACATAATATAGCCACAATATGTTATATACAAATTCAAAAGAAATTGAAGTAAACGTATTCGTACTTGTTCATAAATAAATTAGCAATGAAAAAAAATAAATACTGATTAATATATAATATTATCGTATAACATTACAAATTTAAACAGAGAATTAATTACAAAAATCTAATAATTAAAAATGTATAATGTATATTTTTATAAATACTATTTATTTTAAAAAATTTTTGTAAACTTTATGAATTATATTAAATATTTAATTATATCACTATATTTATGTAACTTTTGAAACGTATATAAGATAATTTTTTTATTTCTATATTTTATTTTGGCGTATACGATAAAAAAAAAATCATAAAAATGAATTACGAGCATAAAGTATTCTATAGTTTGTTTAACGTTATAAACATTATAAAATGATGTATATAAATTAATTCATACGTTTAATAAAGAAGCGTATTTAAAGTATTTGCAAATAATTCCACATGGAATTCGAATAAAAATTATTATAAATACGTAATTATTTCGAAATTAATAACAAATTATACTTCGTATATTTCATTAGATTATAATATGTAAGAATATGTACTAGATGTACTTGTTAATATTTAAAAATTAAATTTTAAACCATTATTAATGTGTCCTATAGTATTATAATAATAATATACACTGTATTTATTCAATTTTCACCGACTCCCTTACAAATGTTTTAAATTTTGATTTTGTTTTTATATACCGAACTCCACTCTGGTCCGTATAATAATTAACAAAGTTTTCGAACTTTGTCCGAACTCTGTTATCTAGAAGTCCCATTTACTTTGCCAATAAAACGTCCCTCATACAATTTCGTCGTCTTATCTTCAACCGTGCACTATTAGCTGTACGTGTATAAAAAGTTCAGATAAAAGTAACTCTCCGAGTTTTTTTCTTCGTATTATTATACTGAATTACTCAACTATTTAATGCGATTTTTGTTTATCGTATAATATTATTAATAAATGCCATTGATTAAAATATACATTTTATTACCAATCGTTCATTATGATATTTTCTTGATGGAAATTAATATTTTAAATTAATTGCACTCGGATTAAAATCAATAACGAAATATTAAAGAAAATCAAGAATTGTAATTTATCCATATAATAGTGACTTAAACTGTAATATTTCTGAACTTAATGTTGATGTGTAAAAAGTGTCTACAAACACATTCGCTTGCTTAGCTCAGAATCTAAAATATATATACAAAAATATTCTTAGATTATAAATATTATTACTTCATTTGTTTTTTCTTTGTTTATTTAATTATCACGGATTGAGTATATAAGCTTATCATTAATTTGAATAAAATAGTTATATAAAAATATAAATTTCTTATAAATTTGTTTAATTAATATACATACCTACCGATAATTATTATTATAAGTATTTATATTTATTATAATATTAAAGTTATTATATTTTCGATTGAATTTAAATTTAAATTAAAAATATAACTGTATGGCATAAACGAGAATTGTAAATTTTCCAAGTACTATTTATTGAATTCCTAATATTATTATTATCATTTTTAATAATGAATAATTTAATTATAATCGTTTTTGACGGTACTGATAACGAAGTTCATCTATATTATATTTTATAACAGAAATGATTGATTGTTATAACTACTGTTCAATATTTCGACGTTGGGCCAGTCAGTTCGTAAACATATATTACGTCTAAAAACGGTGTATTCGGTCATTAGAGTAGTAGTGGACAATGGAAAATCCAGTGTAATTAATTTGAAAACTACCCACGTTTATTAAACGTAAACGGATGGTGTTAGTTGTGTTTTCAAGATAGAAATCGACTCGAACAAGTGGTTTTTTTTTACTGCTGACCGGACCTCGACTGTGACCGCAGTTTAAATGCAACAGTTACCATGGAAAATTCAATCCTTTACCGCCAATAACCACCTCAGCCAAATACGAATGCCCGTGTCACTGTTGCGTTATTGCACTTATACTATAATAATAAATTAATTCAAATATCTTACATTTTTTTTTTTTTTTTTTTTGATTTTTTACTCTCATGTTTTTTTGTTCAATTATAAGAATATAATTAAAATTAATTAAAAAATAATAAAATATATAATATTTTTTTCAAATTTCAACCGATAACATTTTCATATCGTGTTATACAGTTAACACTCAAGAGTAGTCTTGACTCAAGATACGTGCTTTAGATAAAAATGTCAGAAAATTCCATTCATTCGTTGATCAATTTCAAATAAAATATTTATATAATTAAAAATAATTTAGGTACTCGTAATATCTACGATCCAAGTACATAATGATTTATAAAGTAAAAGTACTATATTTTTAACCAAAATGAGATTTATAAAGGTGAGTATATATTCTGGTATAAATTTACCAACTTTATCGATTTACTTTAAATTTCCAGAAAAATTGAACGCGTCAAAATAATAATAATAATTACGTATAAGGTTAGGTTAGTTTACATCAGGACTTTTATATATTTTTCTTTGTTTCGTTTTTTTTTTTTTTTTTTATTTGCTTCGTGTACTTAACCGTAATTTTTTTTCATTCAAAAAATTTGATTATTTCATCGCGTTTTCATCTCCCTACACAACAGTACACATTATTAAAAAAGGTTGGCGTTATTATTTGGACGTTATTCATTTGCACTTCTTTTTCGAGTTATATTTAATATATTAATAATTATTATCGTATTGTTCTTTACGACGTTTAATTTATAAACATTGCACGTTGACCGTTTCTCCACACTGACTGTCGTGTCTACAATTATACGTTTGCAATTAAAAGTGACAAACAGTTGAACTCAGACTCAGAGGACCGTATTGTAGGTGGCTATTAATTAATATGATCGAACAAGGGATGAACAAGGGTACAAGGGCACCAGATAGGCGTGGTTAATTGGATCGCGTCTTCGGCGGAAAATTCCGTGTAATTAACGGTGGAAATGCTCATTAATTCACATTACCGGTACGGCCACATAAATACCCGATGAACAACCGTAGTCGTTATTTTTACTTTCGCAACAACGGGAAGTACTAAAAATATCGGGGTCAACTTATAATACGTATTTATTATTAATCTATGTATAGGTTTTTTTCCTTTTTAATATAATAAAATCATAATGTAATTATGTCGGATAAAAACAAAACGAGCGATTTATTATTATTCTCCTTAGTTACTTTTTTTTAAATTTTTTTACAAGAAAAACAAAAAAATTTCAACAGAACGTACTTATCACGTTTTTTTTTATACTCAGTCGATATTTGCATTTATATTCTTATTGTTCCTACAGGAACAGATTGTATATATTTCGTTAAATTAAATTAAAAAAAAAAAAAAATAAATATTTTTATAATATTTTACGCGTGATAATCATTCCAAAAAAGATTAGACCTAGTTTCGATAGATTTCGTGAGAATAAAATTTTGTCGGTGAATTATGAAACACTTGTATCTATACCAATATAGTTAAAAATATTACATTTGGTCGGAACACATAAAAATAAATATACATTTAATATTTTTCTTTTATATAATAATCCAAAATTTAATTGTCATATATTTAGCCACTATTATTGTTTTACATCGTCCATACATAGAGAATATTTTTTCAGTTGTCTTAGATTTGTTATGAAGTGATATCATAATGTTAGTTTTATACGCGAGATAAGTGATAAATGATAAGATAATTAATCATTCCTGTTGTCCTAAATCATGTCGAGTTAAAATAATGTGCAATAAATGGGATAATTATTATTATACCTACTTATAACTTCGTTAAATTAAAAGTCGTTTTATAAATCCAAATTTAATTTTAGTTATTTTTTTATTTTCACTCGAAATAGTTTTTAAATATAAACTTTGACGTTTCCCTTACTTGTCCAGTGTTAAATAAGTAATAACAATAAGGATTTAAATGATAATATATTTCACAGAATGAATATATATTATTGTATAATGTCAAAAAAAGAAAAGAAAATGGACTTAAAATATAACTTTGTAAACAATTTACTTGGAAAATTAATTACTGAAAAAAGTTTTGTTTTAAAATAGTTGTATATTATTTATATTCAATTCTCGAGAAAATATGTAGGTAACTAAAATTATATAACCATAAACCGACTATTGGAATTTAAACTAAATTTTATTTTTAAAGACGTTTAATAATATAACCTAATATTCACTGAAGTATTATCTCCGGTCCCGTTAAAATCATATATCTTTCTATATGCTTAAACAAACCTAGTTAATTTGCGGAAGTACATTTCACTAAGTATAATCGTGTGCACGCGAACGAAATCCACTTTACGTCCCGGAAGAAGGCTAGGTACTATACGTATGTAGGCGGTGGTCATGACGAGGCGAATGCTTTTAAACGCAATCATGGTAAGTAGATTTTCGTGGTAAATACCCATATGTTTGTCTAGCTGAAATATCGGTTGATAATTAAAACTGACAATTTTAACAAATAAATAATAATTATTCTTCAATTATGGCTGCGTACAAACGTGTTATTTGACCGATTTTGATGAATTACGCACAATGATTGATAAATAGGTGCACTGTATACAAATAACATATATCGTCTTTATAAAATAATTATGAACTTTGAAATAATTACTGAAAATTGTTATAACAACAAAATTTTTAACATAACATTTTAAAATGTAATAATTTTTTTAATTTCATATTATTAATAATAAATTTTAATTATATTATAGTATTATTATAATATACTCGCATAGATATTTTATTTAAATTTAAATTTTGGTTATTTATTTTTAAATTTAAAATTTCTTGTGGCATATAAAAATTGGATTTAAATCAAAGATTATTGAAGTCTATGATATCAAAAAAAAAAAAAATAATAATAATAATAATAAAAAATTGAAAAACTATTTCTATGAAAAGAAACTTGAAATTTCTTATTGGTATTATGATCTATTCAAGAAAATTTAATATTATTTCACAAAATAAATTCGATGAAGGCAACAAACAAAAATAAAACTTTATCGAATATATGAATCGTATTTCATATAATAGCCTGTCATTATTGGTCAACTTTCCATGACTTTTAACATTATTTTACCTTTAACATGATTTAGTGGATAAATTTTGGAAATGACGGTAAGTGTAGAATTCCAACTTTGATTGGTTAGTTTCAAATTAATTTGTTGATTTACAATAGTTTTAATTGACGATATTATTTTCAAAAACAAGAAATATCATATTATACGTAATATTATTATGACTGAAATTGTCATATTGAGTTATATACGTATATTTAATAACACAACACAAGTATTTTTATGTGATTTACATAAAAAAAGACGAGCTGATACTCCTGCGTCCTGCCACAGGGATATAGGTGTGCAAATCATAGTGTTTAATTATAATTATAATGATAAACCACTGCATTCGAAAAAACGATTCTGAGCGAAGTTCAGTCAGATAATGTGTAGGCATTGATTAATATATTGACATTTTTTCGTCATTTTTCGTGGTTTTTTCTAACGCATAGGGACAATTTTGAGAAATTCGAAAAATAACCTAAATAAAGTACCAACCACACCCGATTTCTAACCGGAAACATATGCTATTCGTGTAAATCAGAGCATTATTATTTCGGGTAGTAAAGTGTCTTCATACTTAAAATCAAAAAAGACACACATCATTGTAAAACCAATGATAAAATAAATTCGCTTCGCTCAGAATATAAAAATGGAATTTTACAATATTTTATGGATAAAGATTTGTAATCTAATCTCAATAATGATGAAGTTAGTATATTTAGTAACAGAAATACAATATTACAGTTATGGATATTTAAAATTCACAAAAATCTTAATAAATCATAATGTATACTATATGAAATTATGTTAATTGTGTTTATAAAATGTTAAGACGTTCCTTACGTATCGAGTAAATTAATTTTCTAATAGATATATGTTTAATTAATTACTTTTAGTTTCTGTACCTACTCGTATACTTGTCATCATAAATTTAATTTCAAACTGCTTTATAGCCATGTTTAACCCTTTTGCGGACTTTTTTTTTGTAATACTAATAATATTGGTATATTTAAAATTAAAATTAAAATTGTATATAATTAGGCCATTATTATATTATATTTCTCTACATTTACAAAAACAATAATTATATTAATCAGTCAAATTATTGGCGAATAATCCGCAATAAAGCACAATAATAGGTACGTAATATAACGGCGAATCGACCTATACGGTCGCAGGTCATCAAGCAAACTGGCTATCTAAAAGTCGCAGGCGGTGCCAGAAACTTATTATAGTATAATGAACCATGCGACGTAAAACCCAATATTGAAATGGCAACATCATTTATTGAATTAAATTATTACTTTATAAAATCACAAACTAAATATGTACAGGTATGTATACAACACTATTTATTTATACCTACTAGTACAGTGCTTCCCGACCTTTTTTATTATATTCCCCCATATAAATTTTCCAAAATATTATGCACCCCCCTTCCCTTAAATTAGAAGTTAGACCACATTTTTTTTTTTAGTAAAAAAAAATAAATTTTGCAAATAACAGATAATTATATATTATACAATTAATGACTTAGGTATTTATTTTTTTCATCGTTTTAAAAATAAAATACAAATCAACTTAATGATATTAATAATATTTTTATATTTTTGAATACAATTTTATAAATAATAATTAAATATGATAGTAAAATTAATTTAATGAGAAATTGTGAGTTTGTGTTTTTCTTACCAAAATAATTATTAACAATAAAATTCTCGTTATTTCATTAAAACTATATTCTTCCCCTCCCCGGGTTGGTAACCACTGTACTAGAAGTTATCTGTATAAACAATTTTGATTTAGATATTTTTGATGTAATACCCTTGGCCCCCTCTTCGAACAAAGTCTTGCACGCCTATTTTTATAACAGACCTATTTAGTGACATCAAAAATGTGAAAACTATTTTTCATACCTATAATGGTATGCCTTATAGATATTTTTACATTAAAATTATTATTCGTAATATTTATGCCCAACTCAAATGCTTGACTTCAAAAGGAAAACCACAAAGATGTTATTACATAAAATTCGATTAATTTTAATTAGAAAAATTCAATTTAACCTATATTATATATACAGTGTACGGGGTACGGCAAGTATTAATTTATTTTTCATTCGCAAAGTTTTTTATAGGAATACGAGTTATAACATGATCATGAATTATAACTTATAAGAACAAAACTGTACCATAAGATGTTTACGGATGATAAATATTTGTTCCGATTTTATAAAACTTTATTAAGTTTCAAGAAGCATTAAATTAATTTGCACTGAACTCGGTCGATATGATGTATAATATCATAACAATATTTTAATGTGAATGATCGCGTGTAGTTGTGGAGGTAAATGATGACTAATAATTTAAATTTCTACCGCAAGATAAATTTTTATAAGTTAAATCATTTTTCATCTCAAATGATAACATTAGATAAAAAGTCGGATAAAAAAAAAAAAAAAAAATGTAAATATCTTTCATAATATTATAATGTATGATAAATGTATATCCATAAAAAAAAAGATATTGTGTATCGATCTAATATTATAATATAAATTATCGCAATTATTAAGATGATATAATATTATAATCGATATTTTATAACAAGTGTTTTATATTATAATATATATGAAAAAACAAAAACGGGTACGGGTGTATATTTTCATAGCCAATTCAAAAGCCTTTATGCGTGTCAAAAGAATTATTTATTATGATAATTTCTTAGCCTCGGGTAGTAAATATTGTCTTATTTAATATTAATAAATGTATTTTACCGGTATGAAACATTTAAAACGAAACCTTTTTAATAATATAATATTATTTTGTTTACGACCAAGATGGAATCAAAATTATTCGTGCCATGGGAACTAAAAAAATGAAGAAAATCGTATAAAATAATATTAAGATAGCATATTATATTATTATACTCGTACATTAATTTATTTCAAGTTTATCGAATGTACTGCTATTTGTTAGCTATATTGTTAGGTATTCAATTAAATTAAATTATAATATCTGTTACAAAAATATTGAGAAATCTACCAAGTATATTTACTAAATATTCTAAAATTTGTTTTTAAACTTAAACTTATATATTTTCAAAAATGAAAAAAAAAATTTTATATTAGAGTACAAAATGAAAATTTTCATAATTTCATAATAGTAACAACCAGAATCGATTTATTTTATTAATTTTAATATATTTTTATTTTCTTTCATAGTTCGTTGGCATTAAATTTATATTCTTTAAAGAAAATATATAGATAAAATTGAAAAATATCATATCTAAAACATTATAAAATTTCCGATTTACAGGAATAGGATCACACGTGAACATTTGGAAAAGAACACATTATTTTTACCCCAAAAATATAAAACGTTATGAACATAAACATCTCGAGAAAAACGTTGTAAAATTAAAGATGATTTTAAAGTAGCATTATGTCATTTTTACAATTTTTCGATGTTTAAACACACACTGGATTAACGGTAATAAAATTCTAACTTATCATAAAAGATAAAAGTATAAAATTTCGTATAATATTTATTATTTACATACGATTTTACGTCCTTCTCTTAATATTAATATTGTATAAAAATATTGTTTAATTTATTGATAAAAAAATATACTATAAATATAATTATATGGAAATTATTATTTTTTTTTTTTTTTCACTTATGAAATACAATTTTTATGTTTTCTTGTCAGCTGTGAGATAAAACTTAATTAATATTTATCATTTTTGATGTGAAAATAAATAAAGTTTCAATGTCGATGCCTTTATTACGGAATTATTTATCATAATTTAATATAACGAACATAATATAATATATAAGGCCAGGCGTAGGCAGTTAGGCACTGTATAACAATTTATCTAAAACATTAGTAACTTAATTGAAATCGACGGGGATGTATGGCTAATTATTTGTTGTCTTTAAATATTGCTAAGTGCACATTCGCATGCGGAATTCGAGTAAATAGAGATTTGAATAACGTATTTGCAACACTAGTCTTGCAATAAAAATATTGGAATGTTATCCAAAAAATACGTTTCCGTGATTATTAATAATTATAATCCTTATCGCACACTTATTATATTACTATTAAATTAGTTTAACGATGTATAAAATGATAATTTGATAGTTTTGAGTAACTTTAAATTATTCATATTCCACTACCTATACACATAATAATTAACATTTTGAAATAACAATAAATCGTTAAAATTCAACAACAAATTATTTCAATATATACGTGTATATTATTTTTGTTTGAACTCCGATACTCCGATATGCATTATTATACAAATGAACTTAGAATATTTATTTGAAGTTTAAAAAACTATTTTCGTAAATATTTATTTAAATATGATATCTATATTAGATTATACGTTTCGAATCGATATAAAAATATGTTATTTTAAATATTCCGACTAAACAAAATTGAACTTTTCGATGGCGAACTTATTAAAAGCATTAAAATTGAAAAAATATAACCTAACGCGTATTTTCCAAGCATATTTTACGCGTTGTCTTTAAAACGTAATTTGTATTTTTATGAGCCAGTATTTTACCGGTCCACTTTACATTATCTTTAATAACACTCCATTTTTAGAGGAATATAAAACGCAGTTTCTATGCATATAACCCGTACCATGGTTGCGGTAATTCGGAGTTATAATTTATCGTCCTTAAACAACTTCGTAAATGTTAAAGCACTTCTATAACAGATGGTGTTGTGTTGAAACGGTGTTTTCTAATATTCTAATATCTAATACGTTTTGTACGTTAACGACAACGTTGCGCCCGGTTTATTAATATTTAAATAAATAATAGAGTGATGTTCTTAATGACGAGGACTGGGTTCGAAGAGAACGCGAATACGAAACGCCACAGTTAATATTCAGCAGGTATTGTTAATAGTATCGAATCGACGGACGACATTATTTCGTACGTCATTAATATAAAGTATATAAAATTCGATTCGTTTTTAGTATTGTACCGGTCGGGTATTCGTTATATAAATTCATAATTTATTATTATGGTAAAATATTATTATTACTTCCTTTGATTTATTTTACTACGGATTTCGGTGCAAATAATATACGATACTTTTTAAAAAATATCGCTTTTATCATCAACTTCCTTGTCATCGTCGTCGTCGTCATTATCATCGTAACTGTCACTGCAATCATTGCCATAATACATCAACGCGTTGTGTAGATCATTGAAACATCTTATTGTAATGGGGATGCAACAATCACCTTCAAAGAAATCACTTTTCATCGTTTTTCTTTTTTCTTTTCGTCGACTTATACACCTGCTTTATAAATTATTAAATTTACCATCAGACACACAATAGTTATCGTTATTTATTTATTTTTCATTTTTTTTTTCTTTTTTTTTTTTTTTTTTGTATAGAACGGTTTAAAATACATTTTTAACGAACATAACGCGTAATATTACAATAACATAACGAAACATTGTTGTCGTATAACGATATCGATTAGCAATATGAATAGAATATAAATTTATTTTTCATTACTTTTTGTATGCGCTTCGAAATAATTATAATGATTATTACTAAGTAAAAAGAAATATTCATTCGATTTAATTACCGTTCATAAATCGTTTGTAATAAAAAATAAATGTAAATTACTGTTGGTCCAGATAAGAGGATTCTAAACGTTACTCGACTATATTATAATAACCAACGTTAAACGTTTGTAAATATTTAAAAAGGAGACGACCGACAATGGTAAATAATTGTGGACTAAGTACAACAATCGTTATAAAATTACGCGGAATCGTTCGAGTTTCATGGAAAAGAAGAATGGAAACTATTTTCCGGACGTTCGTTTGAAATAATAATGTCGTTTTCGTGTTTAGCGAAATTATACGGTGTTTACATATTATAGGAAACGACGCGCGCTACGAACGGACCGGGTGAAATGGCCTACCTACAAGAAAATAATGTCCGTTGCCCCCGTGAAGTTCGCGACGTTTCGGATACGGCGATACGCGACCTACGCGTACAACTGTCCTGAAGTTAGAATCCGAAAGAAACGTCCGGGGGGAAAAATTTAGCGAAGACTGGTGCGTTTTATTTCGATGGAATTAATTTCGAGGACCTAACACTCGCGGCGCGGATTAGTCGCTCTGCGTGAACGTCATTTCTCTCGTCCGACGCAGCGTTCTTTCAGATCGGATCGGACAACAAACATAATAGACACTTAAAACCGGAAAAGCTTATCTGCGTCATGCCACTCGCTCGATTTTCATCGGAATCGCCATTTTGCCCGAGCACGCGTATCGAGTTTAATTATTAATATTATTTTTTTTTTAATTATCATAACTCGTTCGAATGTAAATTCATTTTGCCAGATGCACATCGATAATTTGTATTATTATTATTATTTGTATTATTCTTCGTGCGATTGTGATGAAGTCCGTCTCCCGTTTGTATCCCGTTGTCTCGACTTGATAACAAAACACAATATAATATCGTTACGACTCAGTCAATTAATTTACAATAATATATTTTAAGCTTTAATCTCTTAATACAATACGTATATTATATTTGTGAAATATTTTAACAATATAAGAGAACGGCGGCCCGGCGCCTGGGGTAGTATTAACGTTATTATTATATTGTTTATTATATAATAAGAATATATTAATAAGGGACGTTTAATTTGTTTGTCGAGTCGTGAAAATTAATTTGATAATAATTTTTGATTGTAATAATACTCCTATAATGCGTTTTATCGAATATTACCATCGCGTCGTATTTTGCGAGGTTTATCCGGAGTATATACGCGTACGATTTAATATTAAATATTCTATGCTCGCAATTTTGTCCGTTTTGAGAAAAAGAATCGGCTAAAAAAAAAAAAAAAAAAAAAATGGTAAGTTATGTGTACCTACCTCCGTTATATTTATTTTTCGATCTTTGATTTTACTGAAAATCGAACGTAGAAACGGTTTTACAACGATGTTGATATACGTACCTATATTATTATAACAATAAGAATACACTTTTTTTTTTTTTTTGAGGTTAGACCGAAGATTGATATAATTTTATTGAAACTCGTACAGATATTAATTTAACAAACGTAACTAATCACTCACAACTCTAAACAATGATTATATTTTATTTATGTATTTTAAATATAATTTTTATTTGTATACCCGACTAAACTTCACTCCGGGACGGTTTTTTCCATATGCTATGATTTATTATTTATGACGTTGAAACGTGTAAACTTACTATTACTTTCATCGTCCATTTATTTCTTCAAATAGTCGTTTCTTCGTTTTCATCTAGAAACGTCCATATAATCATTTATTTATATATAATATAAATAATTAAATTCAAGTCTGGTGACGACGACTCTGTACAGGTTCGAATTATATTAAAACCAACTGACCGTGATTATTTACTTTCGGTTAGATTTCAGTCGGAACCGTTCGACAGCAGACAGATAGGTCAATATAATTACGATTACAATGTGCATTTTATTTATATAATACAAACTGTTTTCTGCAGTTTGTGTACGGCACGACCGAGACAGACTGCATCAGCACAAACAGCATTACCTACAATTGTTTATTGTTATGTTATGTAGTTTGAACAAATAGAAAAAAAAAACTGTATACTTAATTAAAAACTAAAAGATTCACCGGACAAGATGAAATGAGTTTTCGTCAGATTGCGAAAGACATTTTATTTAATAGTACCTACTATTTTTTCATTATATTGACTTTAAACCTTCTTGATTATGTAAAAATCGCCTTATCGTCACAATCGAACGTGGTTAGGTTTATAATAATTACATATATATATATATATCAATATACCACGTTTATAATGTGGTATATTATTAATTTTGTATAATTATTAACGCCAAATACTTACATATGTATATGTTATATTTATTATGTACACATTTTCGTACGATTTTCGATAAACTGTAAAAATTAAATAAAAATTAATAAAAATTACAATAAATTCACAACGGTAAAACTTTAAATTCGTTTATAATTATTTTTTATAAATATCAATATAATCCCTACATAATACATTATAATATAAATATAATAATATTTCATAGTAAAATAAAAAATACAGAGAAAAATAATGTTTCAAACATTTTAGGATTTTATTTTGTCAATACTACATTTTAATATTTACAGTTTCAATTCCTGTTGTTATTTTTTTCTTAAAATGGTATGTATAAAATATACAATATATAATTAATAATAATCAATTAGTGACATAATATAATAATAAAATTATTATTATTATTATACACATTTTATGTTTTATACTATACGGAATATTTTATGCACACGAACTTAATAAATAGCCAATTTTCGTTGATAATAAATTCATATAAAATAGTAATGTTTCGCGATTATTAATGTAAAATATTGTGACATCGGAAATTAGATTCACAGATAGATAATAATTATAAGGCTTTCAGCCGAATGTAGGTTAATGTGAATATTCGGGGTTGTTTAAAAACAAATTATGAAAGTCACATGCGAAATCATAACGCTGTAAACGTTTTTTTTTTTTTTTTTTAGATTTGGTTTGGTTTGTAAAAAATATGTATGTAAAATTGGAAATTTAGAATCTATATTTTAATATAATTTAAATTAATTATTTAAACGACTTAAAATTTTTATAGTATGACTCATATTCGTTAAAAATGAAAATTACTTTTGTATAAATATTTACAGTATGACGTATTATACGTGTACGAGTATTTTTTTTTTCAAAATTTTTTTATGAAATGTTAATAATATTATAAAACAAATTTAAAACAAGAATAAATATTTAATTATTGCACTTATTATTATAATTAATAATTAAATATACTAGAAGATACGTAAAACGCACGCAATTGTACATTATTATATATTAAGAGATCACTGGATAATCTCTCTTTCATTTTATCAACTGAACGGTGAAATGTTTGACATATTATGTAATATCGAAGAAATTAAATTTCACGGTTTATATAATATTACATATAACAAATAATATATTCGAAAAAATTCGGGTACCGCACCAATTTAGTTAACAGATTTTTCCCATTTCCGCGGGTTCTCATCATTTTTAATAAAAAATTAAAAAATATAATAAGTAGTAAACGTGTTTTTATTCTGGTTAGGATCCTTTGCTTCGTTAATAAAAGTAATTATCTTCTAACGTCCTCTTGCTCCTTTACTTCGCTATTAGTGGCCGTGAACATAATCAATTAAAAGATAGAGAAACATTATTTTTTTTCTTTTTAAGGGCGTATTTACATTAAAGGGGAAAGGTGTGCAAATTAAATTGCCGCAGGCAGGTGGTTTCGGATGTATAATAATAATAATAATAATAATAAAAGAAAAAAATGAAAGTAACAACAGCAACATTTTGGCAAGAAAAAATTATGTCTACGGTATACTTAAAATTAAATTTTGTTTAGTACAAAAAAAAAAAAAAAGTACGTTTATATACATATAAAATTACAAGGACGTAGGAATTTAAAAATAATAATAAGGGAATACTTTTTGGGCGTTAAAAACGTGTTTTATCCGTACGGATATTATTTTTTTTTATGTAACGAGTTATATTATTATAATACGCGTTTCGTACTCGTGTATTCAATATTCGAATTCGACTTGTCAAAACGAATTTTCAAAAATTGAGAAATATCGAGTCTATTAATAATTTATTAGCTTGAATTATCGAAACCTTCGTAGTTAAAAATATGTTTGCACTTTTTAAAATAAATCGTCGTTTTGAGCGACAGAACAAAGTGGTCGGAACGATAAGTTATGGTGTAATAATCGTATAATGTGTGCAGAATTGTATATTTGCAAATATAATATAATAACAAATAAATATATTACGATTACGCGAAATAAAAATATGGAATATTATATCAACGTTATAATATTAATTTTTTAATTTTTTAAATCTCATATTTTTTTTTATTATTTTTTTTATTAACAAATGGCGTGATCAACAGGTCGCTTGGATCCACATCGATCGGAAAATGATACTGACCGTTCACAAGCACGTGATAGCCCGAATACCGCGGTTCAGTATGTCCCACGATGGTCAGAAGACGTGGTTTTTGAACATCAATGGCGTTAGCGCGTCGGACAGAGGCATATACATGTGCCAAGTAAACACTGATCCGATGATCAGTCAAATCGGTTATCTACAAGTGGTGGGTAAGTACGAAGATTTAAAAATAAGTGTAATTAATTATACTAATCAATAGTAGCTTCGAAACGAGATATTATACTACGGAGTGGGCTGAATCGTTTTTTTCTATTTTAAAACATAACTAATATTTTACACTATTGATATAATAAAAAGCCAATATGAGCATTTGCAAATTTAAAATATAAATTTTTAAAATATGTAAATTTTATTATACGTTTGCGTTTTTATACAGCTCGATTGTATTGTAAGTAGGTAAGTCATATATATAGGCATGTGAATCACACTGAACGCATAAAATCGTAATATATTATTTAATTCGATGAAAATATTTTTAATCCGTCCACGGGTATAGTTGATGTAATTATTTTATTTTATTACGTTCAAAACTACATATTTTTTCGTTAGACATGAATACTATTAAGTTTTAAAAAACTATACATTTTCATCATCACCATCATCGTCATCGTCTGAATTTATTGTTACAATTTAACCTTACCCTCGAGATTGCGTAATACTATATTTTATGCAATCCCTCGTATATATTATGACGTATACATAATACGATATAATAGTCTCATTAATAAGAATCGCGGGCAGGGAACGAGGGTAGGATAATATGTAAAATTTAATTAAAAAATACGCACGCCTTAATACTATAATTTTTTTCACCGATTTCCGGTCCGACGCAGCAAAGCCGCGCTTGGAATATTTTAGAACACAAAAACCCATTCGTTTCTTTTTTTTTATCTCTTTCATTTCTCGTATTATATTATATAAACTTTATATATATATTATTATTTGCGACTTTTGATCAAAAAGTAACCATTATATTATATAGGCACAAAAAAAAAATATTTCCGGAAAAATAGAAATATACACAAAACCGATATTATAGTACGAAGGTGTTGGATTTTGATATTAATTACCGATATATTATTCTACGAAGGTGTTGGATTTTGATTTTAATTCCATCGTTGATTTGTTTCTTTGAAATTCTATAAAAAATACACCTGGAATTTATGCAGTCTTTGAATTGCGATTAACGTATAACGTAATCAATATTGTAATCAATTACGCCCTAAAAATATAAACAATTATTGTTATAAAATATTTTATTATATTTTACTAGCTATACTTATTATATTTCTATTTACTTTTCGACAAAATATTGTTTTATTTTTATTTATTTATTTATATATTTATTTATTTTTGAAATATCGATAAAAATGTATTAATTAATTATGGTCGTATTGATTCAAGAATATAATTATATCAATTATTTTATTTAACTTTGAAAAAAACGTATTTCAAATTTTTCGACATTTATTTATTTTTCTACAGTAATAATATTATTCAAGTAATACAAGTTATATTATCTTTACATATAATAAATAAATTATAAAAAAATATTAACATATTTTAATAAAGATTGTACTCATTTATGAGTAAGATAAAGATAAACGAGTTGATTATGTAACAAAAGGATAATTTAAACAATAAAAATCAATTAAAATTTAAATACTAAATGAAAATTTCAAGGAACGTAAAAATTAATTTAAATTACCTTTATTTACATTTTTGTACAATATTTAGAGTAGGTAAATATGAAAATAAACGTCTCGCTATAATTAATATTTATAGATTATAGGTATACCTCTATAACAATTTGGTAATGTCTTGTAAAATTCACTGCTATGTGTATAATTCAAATTATTTCATTATTTTTATATAATATATATTTTTAATTAACTTTGTAACGTAAAAAAAAAAAATAATAATAATATAATAATAATTTAATTCGTTAGTTTCTAATCCGAATATATTTTCTTTTATCTTCATAATACAAAATTGTGTATCTGTATATGTGATGAATATTTAATATTAAAACAATAAAGTACGATTATTTTAGTGAAAAATTCAAATTAAACATTCACGTTATTGCGTATCAATATAATTTTATTACATTTTATGAGTATATAAATATATATTTTTTTTTTTTTATCTTTATTAGAGAATTATAAAGAAAACCTTTTATAATATTATTGACCAAAATTTGGTTGCTGTCATTTCTTTGAATTCCAGTGAAACATTTTTGAACGTTAAACGATAAAATTGTCTTAAAAACATATCGAAAATATTTAAACAAAAAATAACTTAAGCGTACAGAATGACAATATTTATTATTACATTCTAATACTATTAAACTGGAATTTCTGAGAGAATATAAAGTACCATTCCCTGTTTTTACTTTAAAATGAATTCAAATAACATTGCGCACATTATTCAAATGTACCCAAAATGCTTTGAAGTCCATGATGTTTGTTATGCGATATTAACTTCATCGTTCTCCAGCCTTGACATTCATATTTAAAAATAAATAATTATTTTCCTATAATGGAATATAATAATTCATCGATATTCGTAAATATTTTGACATTATTTCTCATCGTCGTTTATTATTAACGAATTTAATATCGATTAATAATATTAATGAATGCTTTTTACCATATTTTAATCCAATGTAACACTTTTTTATATGTATTTAGTATATTAGTTAATTTGTAATTATCATTTTATATTTGAACGTGTTTATGTTAAACAGGTTATATTCTTATATTTTATTCCAAATCTAAAAATTCTAGCAAAAAAAGAAAAAAAAGAATAATAAATTATTCTCTTTCTTCGTTTTTTTTTTAAATTAAAATTAAATTAAAATTTTTTTAAATTTGAACGTAAGTATGAATAATATGATAAAGAAAAAAACATTCTGTCTAGTAAAAAAGTTTTGATTAAGATTATTTCCAAAATATTACTATAATCGATAACAACCGTTTAAATTTGATACAATTTTTTTTTTTTAATTTTCAACAAATTCTATCCTATATTATACTGGTTCAGTATTATTAAGGCGGTTCGCCAATTTGTATAAATAAATTTATCCAGATAAAAAAAAACAAACAATTAACGTTTTCATTTAATATTACAATGAATCAAAAATACAAATACGTCCAAAACATTATTCGTATCGAAATGTTATTTTATTAAAAGTTATTTTTGTTATTATCGAAATGAGACGTGCGTTTATCTGAGAGAATGTGGATGGCTGTAACGACACTCAAGAAGGAAATTGATTAAACTGATTCGAAATTGGAATTGTAAACTCGAGGAAAAACAAAAAAAAAATGTCTACTATTATTTCACGGCCGAAAAGGAAACAAAATGTATTGACCTGTGTATTTGTTATAAAAATCAAAACAAAACGTCGAATGATGGAATATAAAAATTGAGATCGCGTTAAAACAAAAAGATATTTAATAATTAAAAAATAATAATAATGACTTCGCATAACTTTATCAGACAATAATATATCCGAAATTTGCAAACAAATTTGTTGTTCATTTACGTACAAAATTACTGTCCGTATTTCAAAATCAACATAAGGTGAGACCACAATCAACCAACCGACCAAAAATACAAAATATATTTTTGTTTTTAGATTAGACATCTACCAACATAATATAAAACAGACAAACAGTGTCTGTAAATATATTATAAAATATTGTTACATTATTAAGATTACGTTGTACGTTGTGATGACGGTTCCAGTAATAGGTGACGGGTCGAGTTGTCAGTCTTGACGTGATGAATTATTGCGACAGTGTGAGCAAATTTTCACACGCTAAAATGCGTGACGCAGTATATGATAACACCAATTGGCAAATCGCACGATGCACATTCTGCTCGGTGAACGAATTTCAAACTTGTATTTTTCTCCCCTGACGTGTAGGTACTTGATCATCAAAAATAACACACATGCGAAAAATAAATCTAATTATGTATAATTAATGTATTTTGCGAAGGAATTATTATATTAATTAATAAAAGAAAATCAAATATAATAATTTTCAGTAAATCTAAAATAATTGTTTTTATTAATTATAATATTATATAATATTTTGTTCATTTTATTAATAATACAATGTGAAGCTTTTAATTTATAAACTCTATTTCTATTTCACAACATATAATTATTTATACTTTTCAATATAAAACTATATCAAACTTTATTTATTTACCTACCTACCATTTATATTATATTTGCCTAAACGTCATAATAATATGATGACAATATTATTGTCATCAGATGTCTATATTATATTTAATCGATTATTATCCAATATCTATTTTAGATTCTGAGTAAATCGAAGAATGTATTAGTTTTACAATATTATGTGTATCCTTTTAATTTATAAAACAAATAATAAATGAAAATATCTACAGATATATACCTATATCTGTAGATATTTTCGACAAGAAATAATACTCTGATTACTACGAATAGAATATGATTCTGGTAGAGAAGTGAATGTAGTTGGTACTTCATTTAAGTCATTTTTCGAATTTCTCAAAATCTTAGCGTAATATGAGAGAGGAAAAACTATAAAAAAAGTGATAAAATTTTAGAACTCTACTTCGATACTTCAATTTAAATGAATATGCACTTTAATAAGGATGTACAAATTTTAATCAATAATATTTATAATCAGTACATATTATCTGAACTTCGCTCAAAATCAATCTTTCGCATACGATGATTCATCATTGCATTCTAATCTTCATAAAAATACAACAGCATTTGTTCCACAGCAAATCCGGTCAGCTTCTTTCTTTTTTAAATCGTTTGATATTCAGTCGATTAACGATACGTATACGTAATATTTGTAGTCGTATAAAATGGTGTCTTAACATGACAAAATTAATGTTTTTTTTTTAAAAAAAATTTTAATTCCAAATCGATCACCATTATTCTTTCCACATCAGTATTTAATCGGTGTTTTTAAATTGTATTTATGATAGCGAATATAACTTATCGATAAACCACATACCATATAGGTAAGGTTACGTTATTAAATGTATAGAAAAATGTATAAGTTGATTTATGAATAAAATCAAGGAAATATATTTCAATATGTTACTATAAATATTAACCAACGGTTAAAATATGATTGGAAATAATTTAGTAAATTTCCCCATTTATACCAAGAAATTTATACCACGCAACACAATAATTGCGTTATATATTTTCATAAATTATAACAAACATGTAAAGTTTATATTTCCATACATTAAATACATTACCGCGTTAGTAAAACTACATAGAATAAAATTTCAAAATAAACCATATTTGAATTGTTAATATTCGAATAAATATACATACATAGGATGGAATAATAATAGTATAGTATTTGTGTGTTTTACTAAAAATATCTAAATATCATGTTAAAGTAAATATTTAATTTTAATTATAAACGTATACCGATAAAATGTTTTATTAATTCGTTTATAAATAAATATTAGGAATCATAAAGGTATATACAGGTCTGTTTTCTTAATTACATGAAAAATATATTCTCACATATTTTGTAAATTGAAATTTATTTCCGTAAAAAATAAATATAAAGAGATCAACAATTACAGGAACGATTGTTTTGTATAATATCTGTGAAAATCAAATTTATTTAGAATGTTAAAATAACAATGTGAAATAAAGATATTTTTTTTTTAAATATAATTGGAAAAAGTAAAAAAAAAAATATAGAAAAGTATAGCTAATGTAAAAAAAAAAAATTATTATTTATAGATAAAAAATACTTGTTTTTATGTTTGTAGTTAGTAAAAAATTATTTATTATTTATATCTTTTTTATTGGACCAACATGAAGTATTACAATTAAGTATTTAACATTATGATGGGAAACGTGGTTATTAAAAAAAAAAAAAAAAAAGAAGAAGAAATTCTCATAAGTAAGACACGTCAAACGATAATATTTAATATAATACTGATAATATACATACGGTGAAGATGAAAGAATAATTATTGTAAAAGGAGCAGATCAGCGAATCATTGAACATGAAAATTAATGAAATAAAAAATACGGGCAGTCAATTTTACCGTAAATGAAGTTAGATTGGAAAGAAAAATAATTGTTTCACATCTACGATTTGTTTCAAGACATAAAAATTAATCGAGAGGAATATAAAATTTTACACGTAAAGGGGGTATTATTGTTTTCTTGTATTACATTTTAATATTTGATCATAAAATAATAGTTATAATTAGCTATTAATATTAACAATAATTTCTTATTTGCTTCATATTTTTATACTTATATTCTATAAATCAACATTAATTTTTTAAATTCTCATTTGTAATTTTAAATAAAATATTGTTTTTACGTAGGTATTTGAAAATATGAATAAATAACGATATTAATTATTATTTTTAATTTACCAAAGAGAAACTAATTTAATTATCATAAATACAATGGTTTTTATTTAAGTATTTTTTTTTTTTTTTTATTAACTTTTTTTTATATCCACAAAATGTCTAACATGTTTAAAACGTTAAATGTTAAAGTCTTTTTATAACTATAAATTTTCATTTTTTATCAGTTAACAAAAAGTATATTGTTTATAATAGCCTGTATGGCTGTATTAGATCACTTTTAATAATTACACTAATACTAATTATAAATTATACAAGTTTAATAAGAAAATGAACAAAAGTAACGTATAATTAAGATATATTATTATTATGAAGGCTAAATTAGAATATTTAAAGTTTCAAAGATTAATTAAAAACTAATAAATGATGCTAATAATCATTTATTATAATAATAATATACTGTGTATAATAATTTCACAAATGGATAATGTTAAATGAGGTCTGACATATAATTACGTAATTAATTTAAAATTCTAAAGAATAAATTAATCCAAAAATTTAAAATACGTACCTATTTAATATGGGTTTTAAAATGAATTCTACTTCTATTACGGCCAATTTATAATCTATTGTTCAAAAAATCAAATTAAAACATTTTTGTTTTCGCCGAATAATAATAAAAATAGGTATAATGTGATAATAATAAATTATTATATTAAAAATAATATTACGGTTTGTAATATTATTGTACATAAAGCGAAATAACAAGTAAATAATCAAAATTAATTCTCATTTCATAAAATAAAATAAAATAATATAATATATATTTTGATTTCATAACAAAACTAAATATATAAATATATTTTCGTTAATTTATTTCGAAATACAATATTTATTTACTGTTGAATGTCCATTATTACGACTTATTAAGATTTATAATTATTTTTACAAGTTGTTTAACAAATTATTTGATTTTTATTTAAAGTGAAAATACTATATTAAGTTTGTGACCTTATATAATTAATAAGTTCATATTTATTATTATTTATTAGTCGTCGTTAATGTTAATATCAATTATAAAACTTGATTAATAATGCATTTGTATGTTAATTTTATTTATCAATTTTATAAATAAAAATAATTAAATTACATTAATATAAATATCATATTATATCCTAATCAAATATAATGTGAATTTATACTACCACATTATTGAAATATTTCGATGTGTAATTAGGCTATGAAATGAACAATACTAGTATAATTTATAAAATGTCTAAAACAAATAATATTTTTAATTATTATCAATCATACAATTATTATTAATTATAATGTGTTAGGTATCGCATTATATAATTAGGTGTTATACTTAACTATGGAAGTAATATCTTTATTTGCGTATATGCGTAATTAGCAAAAACAGTTCTTATGCACATCTGCAGCATTTAAGATTTTTTTCTTAAAGTACTTTATATGATTAAAAACACTTTTTATTATTATACGTCCTCTTCATAATGTGTTTTTTAATATGAGATAAGGAAAATATCAAGAACATTAGAAAATATAACAGCCAGACAATATAAGCGTTTCGTATTTTATATTTATCATTATTTGCTAATATATAAATACGAGTTAAACAGTGTTACTGGATCCTATAAAGAAAAATGCTTTATTAATAATTTTATATTTTATTTTGAACATAAAAATTAATTCGTTATCAATTCAAAGGATATGTAAAGAGTTCTTTACCCTATAAAAAAAATGCTTCCATGTTATTTATATAATTGAAAAATACTAATTATTAATAACTTGTTTGATATGGAATATTGTTATTTTTCATAAAACGTTTCAATAATCCTTCTTAAAATACTTCACATAAAAATAATAATAAAGATTGAAATAATAAAAGTAATCATAAAGATTGTAGATATTTTATTATATCTATATTGTAGTCGTATTTTTTAATTTATGTATAAGGAATTAAACACGTATTATCAAAAAATATATATGTATAATAATTATATTTGTTATAATCAACTTTAAATGTAATATCGTAATTTTTTTAATAATTAATAAAGTAAATGAGGAAATATATATACGTATATAAATATATTATATAAATAGTTTACGAATGGAAAAATATTAAATAATTTTCGAATCATTGAAAATACGTGTATAGGTAACTATAGGTATGTACATTTTTCTTTTTATGATCATTCAATAAGAATAATATAATTTATGCATAATATCTAGAGAATACATAATGGCGCTGGGCAAAGAAAAATTCCGTTTTAATGCTGTTTTATGCTTTATTAAATAAAATGGGAAAATATCTGGTTATTTTAATTTGTTTGACATATTTTAAGTACTAGCATATTACGCGAATATTTTGAAGTTTTTATTCAACATGTTATATTTACATCATTATAGTTTATGAATTATGAAGTTTATTTTTTTATTTTACGTTAAAGATCTTGTTAAAAATATTTAATTTCAAATTTAATTTAAAGAAATATGTTTGAAATAATATAGGTACATATTATCACAAACCAATTTAACGGAAATTTTCATTTTGTTGATTAATAGCGAAATCGATGAAAACGTTTTATCTCAATTAATTGTATCATTGTATGTTTTTTTATTGTATCAAAAAGTCTTTTTTATGTAATAAGTTTTCAGATAAATTACTTTCGCAGTCATCTTAGTAATGCGCATCGTCCAATCCTGCGGAAAAATCATAATCAATAGTTAAAAAAGTCTTTATCATTAATTTCACATACAGAAACATATTCTATTCAACGCGTTGGTCAATTTCTATTTCATTTATATCATCAAATCTAGTGAAGCATAAAAAATGTATCTTTGTAACACAATAGAGCGTGCTTGACAATTTTCTAGTTTATTCATCATTTTTATATACCTTCGCGGAACTCACAAATACGCTCAGTTTCCACATTAAAAAAGTACCATTTTGAAAACCTCCATATAAAACTATAAAGACACGACGAGAACAAGCAATGAAAAATTATAAATTTATATTACTTTTTATTCATGTTTCGCCTTAGAACGTTTTTACTGAAATTACACAATTTTGAAACATTAATTGTAGGCAAAAATATACAATAGACTTTGAGTGAATAAAAAATAAAATTAATTGAAATGCGATATGATTAATCTGTACTTCTGTAGCATATTGATAACAAAGAGAACGAGTTGATAAAAAACTAATATATTTGATTATTATTATTATTATTATTATTATTATTATTATTATTATTATTAATTATATACATAATAAAAAATATTTTAATAATTTCTAACATTTTAGTCTTTTTAAAACCATATAACATTAAAGTATAATAATTGTCTATTACATTAATAATAATAAATTTAAATTATTTAAATTGTAATTGTTGACAGTACCACCAAACATTGTTGATGACGAGAGTTCTCTCTCGACTGTAGCTATAACAGAAGGTTTGAATACATCTCTCGTGTGCAAAGCTAACGGTAATCCAGAACCGAAAATTGTATGGAGAAGAGAAAATGGATTCAATATAACAGTTGACAGAAGGAAAAAAGGTAAATAATATATATTTTTATATACTTACCGGTCTATGTCGAACATAATATTATATTAAATTATTTTAATTTTTAAAATTATGCCAAATATTTAAAGTAAAAAATTATAAATTTAGCAACTAAAATTATTTATTATTTAATGATAAATTTACATTTTAACATGGTCGTACAATTGTAATACAAATTGTACATTTTTATTTATTTTGTTGAATCTGATGTATATTTAAATAATTTTGTACATTTCTTACATCTAAATGTATTTTGTCTTGGCAAAGTTAAATTACATTCATCAGTATCTTTTCTTGTTATTTTTTTTAAATCCTCTTTAGATATTTTAAGTAAAACCAGAATATATCGTAGGAGTTTAATGTCAACTTGAGCGTTTTGAAATCTACTATCCAGTGAAAAATTCTCCATTTAATTTAATTTATTAACAATTCCTATTAAAATATAACAAAAAGTATTTAATTAATTTTGTTTATTATGAATTCAAATTTCTTAAAATATTATAATAATTGCTATGATACATTTCGTTTATATTATTTTATAATAATCTAAAAAACCATTAATTGTTTAAATGTTTGTTAATTTTGTAATACGAAACTGAAATGATTAAAACTTGAAATTATAACCAAACTTAAATCAAACTTTTACATTAAAATGAATATTGAATATGAATAATTGTATTAAATAAAGATTATTAAGTGTCCACCTACAAAATTGCCTAATATTCTTTGATTTTTTTTATTTTATTATAGTAATGAATCAATAAACTTAAAGTTTACAATTAATATAATTATTAAAGCTTAGTCAAAATAATTTTATAAAATAAATATCCACTACGATCTATATATAGCCAAATATTACCTTACCACTTAAATTTATTTAAAAGTGAGAGTATAATATATTAAATGATAATAATTTACTAATACAAAAAATATTTTACTAATAATTATACAAACTTATAAAAATTAAACTAAAGTATTATCTACCAAATATATTTTAATCTAAAATTTAATACGTTAAAATAAAATTGTATTAAAAACTTAAATAAAACACCCGAGATTGTTCGGATACGTAATACATTTCGAAGAGAATGTAATATTTATACTCGCTTATGAGAAACATAATATTGAGATGAAGAGAAAAGAAATTCTTGAGTAAGACACGATATTGGACATTCAAGAGGTTGAGTATATAATAATATAACTGATCGTTTTAAATTAAAATGTTATATACTACATCGGGTCCAATCGGATATTTACACGAGAAAAAATTGACTTTCGTAAACATATTACGATAAAATCGTATAGTTAAGACATCGCTGTACCTTAATATTCTTAAATTTATTTGTATCCATTAACGAATAATACTCGTATTATTAAGAAGAAAACGGCATTCGCCGCTTCAAAACCATTAAAAATTAAAATACATTTAAAAAATGATAATTATTATAATAATATTATATGTATAGTATAGGTGTAACGACACGAAAGAAAATGATTACGATTTATTACGCACAAAGAAAAGTGGGAATTATTCATTTTGATTGTTCGAATTGTAAACTCGGCGCGGACTGCGTATAACGGCTAAATATGCATATTGAATCTACGAAATGATTTAACGTTAAGTACTTTAAGTATTTAAGATGAAATATTAATTAACTAAACTACACACAGTTTTATTCCTGGTTGTATGATGGTGTATTTCGATGCTAAAAATTTCGTCCCTAATCGACGATAATTTACTTTTAGTGTCACTCCGGGGGCCAGTCGGTTAAACATTCATTTTTCCGTGTCGTTGCGTATGGCGTAGGTAGTTATAAAGTCTTTCAAGTTAAAAATTACATTATCATGCACCGGAGGAACGGAAAAAACTACATTTGAAAGGCGGGTTCAGAAGTGGAATTTTACGATGAAAGTTTATCAACGTTTTTCTTTTTTCCATCATCCGCTCCCAGCGCGACTTCTTTATATTTTATATTTCGCTAATGGACACTGAAAAACGAAACACGTTTCGCGATACCTAATCGGTACTGCACTGCACAGGTATCGCGGTAGTGGTTATACATTACGGTGTATGTATATAACACACGATATACGAGAATTTCATAATAAAATAACGACAAATCACAAAAGAAAAAAAAATGGAAATAATAATAATAATAATAAAAACAACTCGCTCCGACGTTCTAGTCGTGTGACGTGGCATTAAACGTTCCCCGACGGCATAATACTTTATTGGATTAGTTTTTACAAGTAGTATACCGAAAAACGCGAGTGCGAGCGAGAGATGTACGTTTTTATTATTACCATATACCGTTCTTTTCCACGATTTTCCTGCCCATAAAATAGGATTATCAATCCCTCCGGCATTCACATTGAATCTTGTTGATCGGCGTAACGTGTTTGCTCCAAGATCACAAATTCGCGGATGTCACGATGATCGATCGTATATTTTTATCAAAAATAATTTGTCAGTGCGCGATGACGGATTAAACGAGATCAACGAACGAGCAAGTTCCCTTTTGTAGTTATATGGCCGTGTCACCATTTCGCGATACGTGTTGTATTTTGTCATAATAAAATGTATATACGTTTTTTTTTTCCCCCCACGATAATTATCAAACGGAGTCCGTAAATCATCGTGTGAAAAATAAAATCGTATACAATTAGCCGATACGTTATCCAAGCGCGTATTTCATTTTTAAAATTTAAATCCCATTAGTAAAACCGTTCTATGCGGGTTATGTAAAATTTTTGTTTATAATATACGCAGTTATGTACCAATATTGCATATACAACGCGCCGTAACGTCCATAATCCTTCGGACGACAAAATACAAAAATTTTATTAGCCTAGTAACGTCAAATTTAAATATAAAAACAATATTCAGAACACGTTTTAAAAAATTAGTATAATATAGAAATAATAACGTCATAAATCATGTTGTATGATAATGTGTACTTTAATGTATTAAATACAATAAAAAATTCATATGGTTCATCGTTAGAAAATTAAGATATATTTTTACGTTTATAACTTACTATTACAAATCACGCACGTGAACAACCTTTGTCATAATATTAATGTTTATTATCATTTTTAAATTAAGAACGTACACGATATTCATTTTATCAAATAATTTGCGATAGTTTTTAATTATAATTTTCTGTAAAAAATGTATAGGTATTATAAAATATTTCTTATAATAAAATTAATTTATAATATACTTACACCTATACTGAAATAAACTTAAAACATGCGTTTTATTCGTTTATTTCATTACGGTTTTTTTTCTGAACTAATTTGGTTAATTCAAGAGTGTTCATTCAGACGAGTGCAGTGCATTTAAAACAAATTAGATTTGCTATGCTACGGTTAAATTATATTAGTACTTTTATATTTTCCGGTGTGCGTTCTTAGTAATTTTATTCAATGACATGGTTTGGTGATATTCGGTTGAATATAATGGTAATATAAGCGGAAGATAACTTTTAAAAAAAAATGTTGACCTCCAGTAAGCTGTACTTTAAAAACTTTATTTAAAAGTGAATTATAAATTATGAAAAACGTTGAAAAATATATATATTAAAGTCGTACTTACGTACGTACCTACGTATAATGCTGTAATATTACAATGGCATTTTTATTTAGATTGTAATCTGGCATGAAATTGACGATGTTTTTTTTTTATACGAGTATAAATTACATTATTAATGAATAATTATTTAAATATGCTTGTTGTGTATTCTACTATATACAATTTAATGTAATACTTCATGAGTTATATATCTAATAAACGAGTTAGATTTATAATTTTATGTTATTTATTAAAAAATAATAATAATAATAATAATAATAATATATTTTGTTATTCACATAGTCGAAAAGCAACAAGGCAACGTTCTGAACCTGACTAAAGTCACCAGAGCTGATATGGGATCATATTTATGTATTGCATCCAACGGTGTACCTCCATCGGTCAGTAAAAGAATCGTTCTGGACGTTGAATGTGAGTTTAATATTTAAATAATCATTGAGAGAATATAATTAATCACAGTTAAAATATAAATGACAAAAAAAAAAATTCATGTTTATTTTTCTAAATTTATATTATAATAACGGACGTTTTCTTACACGGTTAGTTATTATATTACCTTAATAAAGTTGTAGACTTACGTATTATACGTATATTATATTATTATACTTATTTATGTACTGCTGCAAAAGACGCGTGCATGTATATAAATTAATTTTGAAGGCGAGAAACATGCAAACTTCTATGGCTTTTGTAATTGAAAGAAAGTTAGAGGAAAAAAATTAAAACGATTACCCTAAAGAGTGAATAAAATAGAAATATTAAAACATTTAAATATATATATAAATATAATATTATTAAACGTTAATTATTTTCGTAAAAATAGTCACAATTATTCTAATTAATTCAATTTATTTTCATACGATTAACTCAAGTAATATATAACACTATACTGCAGATATTAATATAAAATCTTCAAGGTTATTTTTATTATTTTGAACAATTGTATACGTTTTTATTTTCAGATACATTTATACCGTTGTTATAAAAAATAATATATAAAACCAAACCGAAACGAATATTTAAACGATCGTTATTCCAGAACTATAAATTATTTATTTATTGAAAATACACGTAATTATAATATTTATAAATTTGCTTTATAATTATCTTAAAATCTTTTAAATATTTGAATTATAATATATATCTTAATAATTCTTAATATTTTGTATAATATTGTAAACGTGCGTGTGTGTGTTTTTTTCACCGGATTTATCATATGTGTTTTCATATAACGTCGATAAAAGATAAAAATCACACCGTATAATATAAAAAAAAATATTATATTGTGCAGACGGACGACGGATTTAAAATGGAATGGTATTAACGCGAGCGATGAAAATCCAACTATTAAAACGCCGAATTCGAATTCGCGGGTATTCGCGCTAAATATTGCCGTTCGCAGCAGAAAAATATAATAAATAAGTTATCAAACTAAAGCCCGGAAGCAATATAACGCGTCGCGCAGTGCCTTTGTGCGTCGGGGAGATATCGCACGCGTGTAAAGGGGAGTCGGCGGGAAGAAATATTTACACGCCAGTCTGGGAGCGAAACGAATATAGAAGAGTATAAGAAAGAAAAAATAAAAAAATAAAATTGAAACGATCACGTCGTCGGTCAACAATGTGTGTATTATACATATATATATATATTATATAATATCGAATCCGATAACGAAATCTCAGTCTTATGTAGGACCGTGGAATGATCAATATATCGTGTATAATAATGTAGAGAGTAGTGCGAGACGTATATAAAGCCGACGAGAGGGACATGGGGATGAAAAAAAATAAAAATAAATATTATATCCGGTCGCGCGCTCGCGTGTGTGTGTATAAGCACACGTAGTGGTTGTCATCGAATAAATCTACAAAACGGCACGAGGAAATACGAGAAAAAAAAAAAGGTTATAGACTTTTATGCGGTTTCCGCGGTGTATAACCTCGATATTAATATACGAGAACGCATCGCCTCGTGCGCTTTGATTTTAATGAATGTTATACGTTCTCTTCGTCAGTCCGATGCGCGAAGAGTCACGCGCAAACTTTACATCGGTGTATAATAATAACGAAACTATAAAACATTCTCAATAACGTATTTGAACAATGCGCGAAATTGTTTCGTATAAACATAATAATAATAACAATAATAATAATAATAATAATAATAATAATAATATATACGTTTGCACGCAACGTTTGAGCTCTGACATCGGCATATTATGTAATATCCGTTATTATCGGATACGCGAATCCCTTTGATTCGATTCTCGATACGATACGATATGTTTTACCGATCGAAAACACCTAATATTCATATTTACGATAATATAATAATTAATATTAATTTTAATTACGAAATATTAAAAAAAAAAATATTAGTGTGACAATATTATTGATTAACGAACGTCGTTAAAAATTGAAATATTTTAATATTATAATATATATATATTAATATTACTATATCATATACGTGTTTATTATTACGATTCGTTCAAAAACGTTATTATATACTCAATTTAAATTAAAATAATATATTGTAACGTTATTAAAAAACCGTGAATCGTATACTGTTGTAGTGTTGTGAATTGTGATAAGTTCCGTATAAGTGTGGTAATCAAACGCGTGTATATTAATGAAGTGTAGTATATCATACTATTATATAGGTAATGTTACTTTGTTAAAAAATATTACAATCTCGCGTTCGTTTTTATCATCTTGTAGGTATATTTTTTTATAAATTTTGAGAATAATTTTATGAATGCATTTAATAACAAAAACATTACAGTATGTGATATAAATTCAAAACTTGGTTTTACTTCCATGCTATGTCAAATTAAACGTGAATAAACAATTTCGAAATTATTGATAAAACACAATTTATAATGTTAGACAGAAAATATTACGTTTAATTTTAGATATTATATTGTCTAAATATCTTATTTGAATCAAACAATTTAATTGATTTTTATTATACTAAAAAATAAAATATTTCATAATATTATAATAAATAAAAAAATTATTACAATAACAAACAACAGGTACTATAATATAATATTATATTTATTAAATAAATATTTCATGACTGGTATAATGTAAAGTAATAAACAAGAAAAATGTCAAAAATTTCTTGTGGAATAAATACCATCTGTAGATAACGAAAAATATTTAAATTAAACGATCATACTATGGACAATATTATAATTTTTCAACATAATAATAATATAGTGGATTCGATCACTGTTAATTAAAAATAATGAAAACAAACAACGTTGTCCCAGTGGATAAATTAAATTTTTTCTTTTTCTTATAACGATATATTTTTATTTATTTACTTTGTTTATCCATAATTAAAACAATTCGATGAAGAATTTTTCAATTTTATGTCGTTCACACTTTTCATTTTTATGACCTTTATTCGATTTAAGCGATTAAAAATGTACGTATTCGTAACAATTTAAATCAAACATCGTAATTTATTATACTATAGATATAGGAATGTAAAATTATCAAATAATAATAATTATTATTTTTATTATTTATCAAACAACATCAACTGGCGGACTACAAATTATGCGTGCCACACCTATAATTTAATACCTACCAATTATCTTCCATAAACGCAATACTTGCGAACAGTGCGCTTAAAATTAGTCATAGGTCACGTGAAAACTTTTCTTTCACGCATTAAATAATTACTATCCTATAGTTTCGAAAATAAATTTTATCGGTTTTCTTGAAATTCGTTTCACATAATATTAACGTAAAACGCTTAAACTTGTAATAATATGAAAACCCGTACATTGATAATTCGAAATAAAAATTGTTTAATTATAATACAATATAATACGTACCCTGTAAACGATATTTTTGTTTGAGTTCTCGCATAATAACTGACGACCACGCATACATTTTCTCACTTTTTGATACGTTTCTTAAAAAAAATAAATTTTAAATATTTTTATTGAATCAAAATCAAAGTACGTTAAAATATATCAAAATTGAAAATATATACATATATACTTACTGCCTGTTTTTTAAAAAAATACATCTTTTTTTTTTGTTTTTTGTTTTTATTTCCTTCGCAATTTCTTTTATCCAAAATAAAATAAAACGTTGACTTTGGAAAATAAATTGTATGTGTTTCAGTTCCTCCGATGGTGGTTGTACCGAATCAATTAGTCGGTGCGCCATTAGGCACTGACGTCACAATCGACTGTCTGACTGAAGCGTATCCTCGGCCGATAAGTTTTTGGTCTTTCCACGAATCTCGAACGATGATATCGTCCGAGCCCAAGTACCATCTAATTATCAATGAAGACAGGTACAAATCGCACATGAAGCTAACGATTCGATCTCTGAATCAAAAGGATTACGGAAGCTATAAATGTGTAACTAAAAACTCACTGGGTGAAGCTGAGGGATCGATGAGAATTTATGGTAAACTTGTTTTTACACTATACGTACCAATATTATATTATATTATAATGTAACATGAATAGTATTTTGTAAGATAGTATCAAGAACTCCTAAAAATTATTAAAATAATTAAATATATGAAAAATTTAATTAATTTATAATGAATTTATGTGACATTACGGCATGTGTAATAATTTGACTTTGACCGAATTAAAGCAGTTTAGTTATTAATTAGTTATTAAAATAATATTAATATAGGTACAAAAGGGTTTTAATGAATTAAATAATGAGAATATTTTTTGAACAAGCAGAATGATTATAACAGAGGGACAAAATGATATCGAAGTTTTCTTGCATAATATTCTTTCTAATTTTATTATATCTTCAATTAACCGATAATTTCATTATGATATTAATTATTTTTTCTTCTTTTAGCCGTAATTATTTTTAATTTATTTTAATTTATTTTGTTGATATAGTTAAAAAATTAATGTTTTTCGTGTTCTAATTGCTACAAAATCGATTAATTTAATGATAAAGTTTCTTTATAATTTTCATTATCCAGAGTTACACAAAAATAAAACGATTTAAAAAATTATTTTTGTTTTTTTATACGTCAATTTAAATTCGTTAAGTAATGTCAATTAAAATCATTAAATTAAATATCTCATATTCAAATCCATATATCATTGTACCTACTCTATATTTTTGAAATGATACCGCACCTTGGTAAAAAACTAATCGATTTAAGTTTTATTATGAATTTAAATTATTATATTATTTATTTGCAATCAATAATTCTAAAAATTAATTTTTGTTTTTAAAAAGTGTTATGAAGATATAACATATGACTAAAGTTAATTTTTAAAAAGTTATATCAATTTTGTTTTATCAATTAATTACCTTATTTAATTATTATTATCAAATATTATTGGTCATATATTATTATTGTTTTTTATGAAATTACAATATTAATTAAATTATTTTGTTTTATGTTCTTACTATATAATTTTACAATTAGTATGAAAAGAATAATATATTAATCACTTCATACGACTATTCAGATGGGAATATAAAGTAGATATACGGTTTTACTTAAATTAATTCATACTCTCGTCTGATCAGAGTAATTTGTAATTTTGAAAGATCAGAAATCAATTAACAACCCCAGTAAACTTAACTCCATTTTAATATGTATGAAAGTTCTAGTAAGAGTATTGTTCACAGCACTCGTTAATTATGCAAATATTACAAAATTTCAAATATTATTATAATATTATACTGCAATATTCATTATCAAAGTACATAATATTATGTAATCGTAAAATTAAGTATTAATCTAATGAACAAGTATGGTCATATTATTATTATGTCATATAATATAATATATTAAACGCTACTAAAATGTAAATCGACACTTATAATTGCAATTGTCAATAAGAAAATATAAAAATACAATTTTTCTTCATATTATACTTATCATAATAATTTTATGTATTTTCCATTTACAGAAATTCCAAGGCCCCTTCAAAACCCGAAGAGTACATCAGGGTTATTGAATACAGCAACACATATCGGTAATTCAGCTTCAACTGTTATCATTATTAGTTTCATTTTATTTATTCATTTGTTATTATTTTCAAGTCTTAAATATCCAAAATAGTTATTAAAAATAAAATAAAATATTTAAAATATTTTTAAAATAGTTAAAAAATATTTAATTCAAATTAAATATTATTAATTATTTTGACAATAATTTTTTCGTTTATTGTTTCCCAAACAATTGTACATTATTTTATAATTTATCGTAATGTTATTAATTTGGTCATCCGAATGGTTTCAATATGTTCAAATATTAGAAATTTAAATATTCAAGCAATTCTTCGGTCGTTTTAAATTTTAATAACCGAAAAAACAATATTTATCAAAATCACATAAGATATGTCATCTATTTAACTATAGTTTAAAAATCAATTTATATAATAATAATATATTATCTATAATTTATATATATATATATATATATATTTAATGGGTAATAAATTCATAAAATGACTAAATTACATTATTACATCAAATAAATAGTAATTTTTTTATTTTTATTTTATTTTTTTGTATTTTATAACTACCATTATTACTATATAAAATACTTAAACTAGAAATGAAAACCTTTAAGTTTAACTCTTTTATTACCTATTTTTTTAATTATATAGATCATATATTACCAGGGAATTTGTCTTTTTTTTAATTTAAAAATTAAATTGTTAATTATTATATTTAGTATTTATTTAGGTAAACATATTTTTTATAATATCAGTAGAGAACACTTTAATGAAAATATTCAACTTTAAAACCGATAATATTAGTTACTACTATTATTTTATTATTATTAATTTATATATTTTAAAACAATAAAACTATTTACATACTGTTTACGACTGCTGACATTTAACGTGAAATATTCTTATCAGCCAAACATAATAACGAGATGCCACTTATTATGCCCCTAACTAAAATCATCAAACACGTCAATGTATGACTTAACCGTAAATTGGACACTTCTCATAAAACATAAGACATAATTACCGTTAGACGGGAGCGTATGGGTATCATTATTTGGAATTTATGGCGGCCAAAATAACCTATAGTCTTGTCCCGCAAGAGGAAAATGTGATTTATGTGTACGTACAACATTATTGTTATTTGAAACGTGAATAGAATGTGTTTGGGTTGAACGGTAACTATTGTCGTGTACGTAAATTATACACGAACAATATTGACGAATCGCAATGTTATGCTCAACATGCAGTTAATGAAATATAAAAATTCATATTTTAAACGCCGTATATGTTTAAATAGAATAAAATGTAACAACGCGAATTATCATAATAAAAATAATATACGTTTCGATAATTTTTAAAATTTTAAGAACTATAATGCGTGTCTTTATTCTGACATACCTAATGTATTTAGATAGTAATATGTAATAAAACGTACAATTTTATTCATTATCGATTCAGATTAAAATACAAAAGTTATAACATATACGTTTACGAGAAAACGTGAAATTCAAACGATGTTCTGTTTTGTGATTTAATAAATATGAAAATAAAATGATAATATAATTGATGGCCATTATAAGAGATAAATCATTTTGGTTAAAACGTACTTTTTTTTTCCATACCATTCCAGCGAAGAAATGAAATATACTTTTTCAAATGATGTAAATTAAAACATGTAATTCCTTTTAAAAAATAATTTAAAAAATTAATATTTCTACTAATAGAAATATAATAAAATATATATAAAAAAAAAAATAGATCAGAGTAAACGCCTTTCGACGTCAAAGAAATTTTAACACGATTAAACTTAAAACGTGTTGTGAATGATATGGTGCGTCCTGCTGACCAAATTTGTTCGACGATATATACCTCTCGATTCCTATTAATAATACAATAAATTACTATACAAATACGCGATAAAAAAAATTATATTTAACCTCATATTCAATATTATACTATACGAATCTAACAGATGATAATAATTTTGATTGCAATGAAATGATTTCAGTCTCATTTATTCTGTCTTTCTTTAAAATAATATCATTTCTAAATGCTATAAAATCCGATCGTTGCTAATAACTTTTTTTTACATAAATATAATATTTTATTAGCGTGTTTTATATTCGATTTATCCGTTTTTTAAAGCTGTTTATGTCGCTTAAAATAGTAAATAGTGAAGTCAAGTGTGGATGGGAAAAAATGTTCCCCGAGGACTGCGATTGTGTAAATCTATCTCCGGTGACGCTAGCTAGAATTCCCAAAACACTAAACCTACAACCAGCCGTTTTCCATTAATAAAATATTACAAAAAACAAAAGGAAATTTCGACAAAATGATTTTTTCTTTTTAATAATATACAATTTTGATTGTATTTGATACGCGTTCAAACTTTTTTTTTTATAACATTACGAGTTTTGAAAAATAATCGATTATTCTACATTTGTAAATGATTTAAAAAAGTATTTGATACGTACATGAACGTCATGAACTAGGTCCTTATATGTAATAATGGCGATAATTACATCTCAACTACGACTTTAATTTGGTGTTGATTTTTTTATTTTCTCAAAAAGATTTATATTATTATTTTCAACTCACGTTCCGACAATAGAATACACAATAGAATTTTATACTAAGTACATTTCCACGTTTTAAACGCAATCTAAATAGGGATCTATTAAAATAACGTTGATTATACGAATAATTGCATTTGTTTCGAATACATTTTTATATTATTTTCCAATTTTAAGTTAAAATTAAAAGATAAAATTCAACTGAATCTAAAAAAAATTCAAATAACATTAATGAGTTTTCATACAATATTAATTAACGTCTGAATAATTTATTATTAATTTACTTTTATTAACGGTAAATTATATGTCACCAATTCACCATAAACCTTGGTTACACTAAAATTGGTCATAAAGACATAAAGAAAAAGTTTAATATATCATATTATATTTTAATAATAGAATTATATTAAAACTACATACAATGTCAAGAATAATAATATTTTAAATGACTTAAATATTATTACGTATTGATGTTATGTTCCTGGAAAAACTTTTTTGGGCGACCTTGAAAAATCTTATATTTTATTTTAAATATCCTTTAATATAATAAACTCTACATTATTATGTTCTTGAATATTCTATTTTTTATCAATTTCAAAAACTGTATCGATAAAGTTATAAATAAATATAAAGCCATACAAAACTCATATATGGTATAATAACAATTGAGTTTTTATTTATTAATAGGTATATATTTAAAAAAATATATAAATTATAAATTTAAAAATTGACTAGGTATATATTTTATTTATTTATTTTTAATAAAAAAAACAAATTATCGTTTTACTCACGGTTTAAATTAAACAATTAAAATTTAAACATGTTAAATATAACACCGAAAATATATTTTTAATACCTGATAAAATTTGAGTCTATGAATATTCTTTGTTAATTAAAACCAACTTATAATATTTTAAATTAAAATTATAATATGGTCCAAAATTAAGTTTATATAGTTATAGATACTATTTCTTTTATATAATTTTTTCAGTTCTCTTTACCTACTGTTTTTTATTTTATAAAAAAATTAATAAAATATTTTCAGACAAAAGACAAAACGGTGTTGCAGGCTGGCTTAATTTTTTTCTATTTGCTAAATAACATTATGTTTTATATGTCATATATAATGAGAAGACCTAAAAAGGGTTGGACCCTTATTTCCATTTTGATTAATTATATAATATTAAATAAATAGGTAGGTATGTTATAAGTGTACTGACAAATTAGTAGATATTAATTACAAAATTAAAATAATAGAACATTTTAAAATTAAACTATTTTTAAAATAAAACAATTTTAATTTCATGCGAAGAAAACACGAAATAAATATTGTTAAATATAATAGGTGAGAAATAAACATTAAATTTCTAGAAAAAAAATTAAAATATAAAGAAAAACAAACGTAAATAATATTATAAACACTAAACAGAATGCCTTGGATCTATTTACTAATATTAATATTTATTATTAAAAAATCTTCATTTATCATGGATATGTTACAGTTAGAAAAATATATCTGGGTATATCTCTATATAGAAATAAACTAAATAATTAAATTTTATAATCAATAATAATTAAATATAACTGTATTTAAAATAAATATACAACAACGTCATTATGCATAGAAAATTCGCAAATCGCATTTATCCTTTCAGGTTCATTCGCAAAGTATTAAAGCCCATCACCGCTAAAACAACCACAATCGTTTTTGCTTTCACCGTTATTAATTCTTTGACATTTTTGTAATGCCGACAATCTAAAGTTGGTGCACCCGACATTTTCTTAATGTGCTTTTTCTCCCCGGACTTCTATAAAACGCCTTCCTAATTAAACAATTCTTCCATCGAAAGCGCTCTGATATTTTCAGCTCGCTCAATATCGCTTAAGTGTTTGTTCCTTTGAATAACACTCGCTAAACTCTGATATGAACTTACTACAAAAATCAGATTTAGGATGATTTTTTAAAGAACAATTTTCGTGTTTTTTCTTTTAATGCTACGATAATTCATAATTTACTATGTTGACTAATTATTATATTAAAATTATATAATTTTGTTAATTTATATATGCAAATTGTATTATATAATATTCTGAAAATATTAATTAATATTGTCTAGAAGAAATTATTGGCTAGTAATTTTTTTCCACAAAGAATAAATTCTCTATCATAAAAATCCATTCAATAAACAAATAATTTTTAATATTAAAAATAAACACAAAAAATTAAATAACAAGACTTAGACTTAAACAAATACTGGAAACAACAAACAATTTATGTTAAAATTAATATTTGACAAATAATAATGTTTCCTAATACTATATAATATGAATAATAAAAATAAAAATCATTGAACAAACTATTCTTGAATTACATTTTCAGTCTATAAAATCTAGCAAATACCACAAATTTGATATTAATCAGAAGAAAATGAACTTTAAAAAATTACTAAAATATAATATATAGATATTTAAAAATAACTTTCAGCAATCAACTTATCCAATTAATACATATTACATGTAACCATTCATCTAGAAAATTATTTTTTCTGTAAGAATTATAATTCAATATCCATTGATCATGAACAAAGCTTTTATAACTTCTATACACATAAATTATCTATCAAATAACATACTCGTATTAAAATGCAGATGAATAAAAAAGTAAGACTTGTATATGATGATCACATAATTTTTTTCAAATTTTAATATTATAATTATAACTAATAATAATATATAGGTGATATTTCCTAAATGCATTTATTATAATTAATCTTATTAGATATAAAAAGTTTTAATAACTAATATAAAATAAAATTATAATAGGGTTAAAATATTATAAAATACAGGACTAAATAAAAAGTGTATACCTACCTACTCTTATTATTTCTAAAACAATATAGGTAATTAAGTCATATAAAATTTCTAAATGGTACTAATTCACATATTCATTAAAAAATGTAAATAAAATGTATTTACAAAAAATATTATTAAATAATTATTTCGAACATATTATCTACCCATTATATTATGTTTATCAAATTATACAAAATAATAATGCCGGTATTATAATAATAATTAAATAATAACATCATTATTATAAAATATGTTTTCAAAACTGTAAATTTTTAATAATCCCGCTTTAACAGTAAACTCATTTGGTCTTAGTTAATATGTATCGGATTACCCAGATTAAACTATACTACAATTTACATGTTCCAGTGAGTATAAACAATGAATACAACTAACACATAAATTGATTACACTATAATATACGTCATAAAGTATACTTTAATTTTGTAGCCTCAAGTTTGGATTAATTTGATATAGAAATACTTTAATAAGCATAGATTGTCTGTTGAATAATATTTTTTAAATTAGTATAAGTAATAATTAATCAATAATCATACGTAATGGAAATAAACTATTTTAATTATAAGATATTTTCTTTATATTATTATCTTATTTCGTAAAACATCACAATCATAATAATTGCTCGCAGATCAATTTTCACATATTTCAGTTTATCATTATTATAATTATATGACGTACAAAATGTAAAATAATATAATCTTGTTAGACTTTCCGACAGAAAATAACAATGGCCAAAAACTTACAATAACGATCTAACAAAAATATAGTCGAACACAAACAAATATTTTTACTTTTGTGAGAAGTATAATAGGTATCGTTTTTACTAGATATAATATGATACTTGATTATGAAATTTAATATCTATTAAAAATTAAGATGATGCAATTAATTCGCAATATCATAAATTCGTTATAAAAATTGAAAATAGATTGCAATTCGTATAATTATTATTGAAATTTAAATAAATTGTTATTTAATTTAATAACGATTAAATATATATTACGCACATAATATGATTATTGTTCAATAGTATTTACAACTGACAAACAAATGAACTAAGAAGACAAATAATATTGCATCAATAATATCGGTCAACATCGAAACACTTTTATTTGACACATTCAATATTTAGTTTCGTCAATACATTTCACAAAAATTACTAATGCTGGAACATTTTCTACGTTAAAATACGATATAGCAAAAAACAAATATTATATCAAAATACTCTTAGTAGAAAATTGCGTAAATAATGGTCAATATTATTTATTTTCATATATGTATTTGATTATATTTGCGCGAATCGAATTAAAGTCATTCAATCATATTAAATCAAAAAAAATAAATATATGTCACTACTACTACAAATAAATATATAAGTTAAACATCAACAATATTATTATTCTAAACGGCAACAGTTTACATTTTACGCATTGTGACAATTTCATAAAATTTATTATTCTCAAGCTTCTTGAAATAGTACGTCAAATTTAATGTAGTTTAATATGCGATTTACAATAAATCGGTTGATTCTTATTTCTTCTTAAATACATTATTTTATGAAAATGTTTTTTTTTAATAGGTATATCACAAAAAAATTTAAATATAATATATAAGTTGAATTTTATTTTATATTGTTCATTGAGTAATTATATTATTGTATTCCATTTCCATAATATGTTGTTAAATTATTATTATATAACACAATAATTAAGCATTTATTAAAATATGGATATTAAATATAAAAAAACAAAAGAAGGGATACAGGTGTAAAGAGGGTAGTGTTAAATTTTGATTAACATATGAATGCAATGATAAATCATTACATTCGAAAGAGGATTATGAGCGAAGTTCATCAGATAATATACGTACTGAATGTACTGATACATACGTATATTAATTATATTTATATAAAATATTTCACGCTTGAAATAATAAAAATTGCATTACGCAGACCCACGAGCCTCGACGTATGGTTTTGAATTATTAATTTATATAATTAATTCATTATTATATGAATATAATCACCTTTTATTATGAAAATTTGATACTACTATCTCTCTCCATTTTATATAAATAATGATGTCAATATGTCATCTAGGAACATGTTAATATATTATTTACAAAAATAAAGGTAAAAATTAAAACAATTTTCTATTCTATACTAAAATATTCAAATAAAATGTGTTAAATCATTCAAACATTTTGACCGATTTCATTTACGGCAGCATCCCAAAATGTACCAACGTTATTTGTGGATTAAACGTTGCTTTAATGTTATTTCTTACAGAAATTACAAGACGAGATGCGGGGAATTAAATATCAAACTTACACACACGTAAAAATAATATAATAATATAATGATCAAATGAAATAATATTCTGAAATAATTAGTAAAACGTAAACTGATAATAATTATTATTAAACAAATATTTTAGCACAGTAGGAGTGTCAGAGATTATTAAAATCAAAGATAATAATTGTTATTTGAATTAAAACTGTATAAAGCGTTTAAAAACAACGCGATAATAATTTAAACGCAAGACGCGACTAATACGATTTACATTGCATTATTTAAGTACCTAAACGTGTATTATGTAAGTTAATTACACAGTCGATTTTTCTTACTGATATAATATTAAAATATTTCATTAAAAACGTGTATATTGCTCACCTTCTTCCCTATGTCTATTTGCTCGTCGGTGGTTAGTCAGAACGAATGTTTTGCGATGAATAATTTAAACAGAAACGAAATTAATGTTTGAACATTAATTGCACGCGCTCCGCGATAAAAACAACGCGTTTACCGGGATATTTACTTCTGGTGATTTTTACCGCCGACTGAACAACACACATTATTTTCCTATTTATAAATACATTCCAAATAACATTAAGTTCAAACATAATACAGAATGAAGGTACTTAATTATGAAAATTTAATAAAAAAAAAAAATTCTAACATAAGAACTTTAATTCTACCTTAGCGCCACTAATACTAATTATATTAGTTATATATTCTGCATAACCTCATAAATATTTATATTAATAATTATAATTATTACGAAATAACGTATTTTAGATTTTAAGCAAAACACAATGATGCGTGTCTTTTTTTATGTATGTATGTAGATACATTTTCGACCCGAAACAATACATGTTCCCAGTTGAAAAGTAGATATAGTTGGTACATTATTTAGGTTATTTTTCGAATTTCTTTAAATTGACGACCCTATGCGATAGGAAAAACGACGAAAAAATGGCAAAAAAACAGCATTTTTCACGAAAATTTAAATTTTGATGAAATCGTTTTCAATATTTCACGATAACTCAAGTAATTTTCAATTTAGAGACTTGAAAATTATATTAGGTATTCAAATAGGTATTATAATATTTATCCGTGATACAATTTTGGAACCATTACGTTAATTTTTCTACAAAATATAGAGCTTTGACTTACTAAAATTCTTGTTTTTATGTACTTATATAATATTTGATAAAATTGGCAAAAACTCCAAGTTTCAATTTTTTTTTATATAGCGATTTAAAATTGATATTTTTTGGTGTAATCGAAAATCTAAGAATCCATATAAGTATTCTTCTTATTATTTCTCAATACATTTACAATATTGATTAATAAAAAAAAAACAATAAATTTAAAAAATTTAATTGAAGCATACTTTATATATCACTTTACTTGACATATTGGTTAACGTAGTTCCGAAATATTATAGAAAAATCTCAAGTATTAATTCTCTTTTATGGGTTTTTAAAGTTGAAATTTTAATAAAATCAATATTTAAAAGATTTTTATGGATTCTTCTTACTATATTTCAATATTTTACAATTTACAATAATGTTAAATAAAATTGATGAACATTTTATTGAAGCACAATACATATCACTTAACTCAGTTTCAAATAATTAAGAATATTATATTTATATATGTATATTTTTTTTCTGTAGCTGTTTAAATGAATAAAAAATGAACTGATACAGTTGTGCACTACAGGTCTAAAGAGGAAAGTGTTGAATTTTAAAATTTGAATGCAATGATATTATATATATATATATATATACTTACTACAGTTAGGTACTTCATAATATAATAATAATATTATCGCTCAAAAATTCTATATAATAGGTACAGCCGTACAGCAACAGGAGACAGGACGGGCTTAATATCAATAGGGTTATATAACTAAATATGACAATATGACTATATATTAAAATGGAGTTTATTAGTGCGTTAATCTTGATTTTACCGAATATATATTATTATGTTCGCATTGTTATCAACAAGCTGTCATCGGAACGCTGTCCGTTCGGCAGGATGTCGATAACAGCGATTGATTAACCGGATACGTGTGTCTTCGGGATTTGATTAAAGTCGGTCACATTATAAGTCATCATTCATGATAGCGTTCGAATTGGAGCACGCATGCATACATAACATATATATATATATATACAATATTAAATATTATATATGCTCGTACGTTGTCAATTACTCATGGTCGGGATTGAAATGCACGCTTAATAATATATACAATACGCACCATTATTAATATATTAATATCGTTCATTAGACGCACCTTTGGGCTTTGATTTTGACACGGCCGGTCGTACGACTTGATCGCGAAATGGAATTATTGTGTATTTCGATTATCGGTTAATTTGCGTCTACGTTAAAGCCGCGACTCCTAAAATAAAATAAACATCAGACTATTAAAATTAAATAAACAATAATATATTATCGCGTTACATTTCCCGGGATATTAACGTTTTGTCCGTCGTCTGTAGGTTACCTACTTATATATATATATTATATTATACGAGTATATCCAATTTACGAGATTTAGATAAATTTTGAATTTCAAAGTTACGCCTCGACGCGTTCTGATAATATATGTGTGCGCGTCTCGGTCGACTCGGACCTCCTATCGCGTTACACGAATTATTAGCTTAAATTTTAAACCTCGCATAGTGATATAGATTACGAGATGCCACAGTCCTCGTATACCTATTTATATAATATTATTATCATATAAAATCGTTCGGATCGGGTTACTATAAAATTAACTTATTGACTATGAAAGTATGAAACAGATTTGTTACATGATGATATCGACTAATCAAATGCGCGAAATAAAATATAAAATATATTCGTATTTGAAAAGTTGAAAGGATACAATTGTATAAATAAGATACGAGAACAGAAACGAAAAATATATCGACCGAACCATATTAAATTACTAATATTTAATATGTCTAACTGTAAGATGTACCGTAAAACCGTGTAAATTTTATAATATGTATTTACTATACTTACATAGATAAAACAATTTGAGTTTAAAAATATGATATAATAATAATAATAATAATAATAATAATAATTATAATAATAATAATAATAATAATAATAATTCGCGAGCCTCCGAAATTTTATAACATAGATACAGTAGCGACGTAGTCGGTGAAATATCATTTAGATCGTTTTATGAACTTCAACCGACAGTTTTAATAATAATCTGTCTTTAACGTTATTTATTCATTTACTTTGACAGTCTGCGAAACTTTACGCGCTAATCCACCAGCGATAGTGCGCATCATCCGTTATAATATGAAAGTTACAGTAAAACCATTGAACGGCCGTTATGTCTTATATATTGTTATGAGAATTTTGTCACTCTTCTTTCTGTCGCCTGGCCTCTGAAAACCCGACCGTTGTTAGCCGGCGAGAAATCATATTTTATAATATTTTCGTTTACCTGTAAAATGTATGGGTACAACATCCATTCCTCTTTTGACTCGTACGCACAGTAATTCACGGACTAAAATTGTGTGTAATTTAGGTACGATACATATTTTCGTATTAATACGAAAAATTATGTGTGCAGTACAAAATAATCATCAGTGTAGTGGTTATAATATATATTTTTTTTATAACATTTAATTATTATTAAAAAATATTTAAAATTGACTCGTGATGAAACAATAATTACGAAAATATAAACATGGTATGAAACATAATCTGTGGTATTACTTAAAATGGTAAAGATTTAAAGAATTTATTTTGTGTGGAAGGTTTGTATTAGTTATTAATTTATTATTATTTAATTCTTATAAAGTTATAATTTACTAAAATTTAATATCTAATATTTAAAATGTATAATATATTAAAAATAAGACTATACTAATTATAAATAAGTATAAAGTATAATACCTACATCTATATAGTTTACACATGTAAAATAATACTATATAAAATATAATATATTGTTTTATGATATTATGAAGTGAATAAAAACACCAATAATTATAAATAATAATGTATGATTTAATTTAAAATATATACTATTAAAAAAAATATTATATATTTTCTACACAGTAATATTGTTTTCTGAAAATTGTTATACTTTTTACATAATTATCTTGGTACCAGCACGTTTAACTAGTGAACGATTTACTTTTTATCGCTTGCAAGATAAGTTGATATGAAATTCATAAAAATCGTATTTTTAACGAATTCAAACTGTACTTTTAATAAAAATATAAAGATTTTTAACAGTAGGTATACATTTTATTAAGTATACATATTTCGCACGTTTACAATGTAAAAATTACTTTTTTCTTTTAAAAAATATTAATCCCCCTTGACTATAACTTATGAATTGCCTACATGTAAAATAATTTACACTATATACATTATATTGTTAAGTATAATAATATTATGATACAGCAATTTTATCTTTTGACCGGCTTATACAATTATTTATAATTTACGAGTTATTATTAATATTTTTTAATAAATTTAATTTAAATCAATTTGTTTGCTCTCTATATTATTTATAGATATACGCGTGTAAACTATACATATAATAAAATTATAGCAATTATTTTGTAAATCCAACGAATCGAAAAGTAACATTTGATAATACCTACATTAATTTTATTTACTCATACGTATAACATACAATACTGTACTGTGTACGGGTTATATTAAACCGCATTAATGTAGTGAAATTATATTCCATTACGATAATGTTCTATATTATACAGGTTAATATTTATTCTAGAAAATACAAAGAGTATAATAATAGTTAATAAAATTATTTGACATCGTCAATAATATAATACGTATATTAAATTCCAACTTAAATTTTAAAAACCCTAACAAATCATCGCATCGTATACGGTTTGATTAGATTTTTGAGCCAAAGGGAAACGTATAGTACCTATATATTATGTACCTATGGCTAAAACGTAACTGATGTTAGATTAAATAAACTAATGGAGTTGCCATCGAGTCGATCAACTGAAAAAAGATTAGATACGTATGTTTTGTTTGATTTGTTAAGTTAGTATTTATTATACTGGGAGATTTTAATGATAGACGAACCGTAATGAAATGTATCGAAGGTGTTTCGTCGTTTTCAACGGTGAAAGAGAAACCGATTTAATTCCATCGAGATAAAACTGTTCCGATTGCGAGGCAAAAAGGCGAATATCGGTCGGTTTTGCAGACCATTCGTCTCGCGCCTGACTTCTTTTGGTCTCACGGGAATTCCGTTTTAGGTTAAGGTATACGCGTTTAAACGTATACCTCGATTCAAGCACCAGTTAAATGTATTTCATATAAATCCACCGGCGATAAATCATCCGAAAACGATTCCTGGTTTAGAGATCGGCATAAGGTTCGATCATAAATCAATAAAAGGTGTAAACCGACGAAAAGTAACGGCAACGATCAATTAAGTAATTTGTCCGTTCGAAATTTAAAAATATATATAAATTTTAAAATGGTATTCGATAAAAACAAACAAACCTAATGTCATCTTGCGAAATGTAAAAAAATAAAAATTTATGAACGTTGAATAATTCTAAAAAAAAAAATATGTCCTTTTCGATAAATAGAACATATTATGTGTGTTTAGCAACGTTCGTAAAATATAATATTAATATATTTGTTTTATTTTACGTAATATAATATAATATCGGTTTTAAAAGCCAAAGGTTATAGTATAATTTTAAATATTGGCCTGTATTATTGATATTTAGCGTGCACTTATTTCTATATAATTTATACAATATCGTTTTTCAGGCTGTCGTAAAGTAATTTTTAGTCGAGTATAATTTCTCCTAAATACATCTATCGGAGTACTTTTCGCGGTATTTTTTAATGTTCGTTTGAACGCAACTTGAATCGATAATTTAATATTCCTTTCATATATTCGGTGAATACACGAGCTCGCATCATCTGCAAACATTCGTTTATTGACTCGTCGCTCTTTAGTGTTTTGCGAATTTTTTTCGATAGGTAGATATATAGGTACTAAACTAATATATTATATTTTATGTTCTCTGTAGTATTTTTTTTTTATAAAATAATATTACGGCATATATTACACTATCTGTACACTAAAATAATATACTGTCTTGTTCGCGATAAATGTATTAAATTGATACGATTGTGATGACAATGTTCAGTGACATATTATCACATCGGATATGTACACGTTTTGTAAACAATTTGATGACGCACGGTTAAGACGAACGCCAAGCGTCAGAATATAAAGTTTCAATATTCTTTTGATCGTTATTGTGACACTTTTTGTCATAATTCAATGTCAAACGAAATATTCTCATTATTAAGTAAACGAGTAAAAAGAGTTGTTCTTTACAAAATGAAAAAAAAAAAAAGAATCGATATCGCAAACGTGTTATAGATACACTGTTATACACGTAATAAGTATCATTTAGGGTATCGGTATGCATATATAATATCTAATGGTATACCTAGTTATTTTCGTGTAATTTTTTTTCTTTTTCTAAATGTTTTACCTCAGGACAAATACTTGCGTATAATATATTATATTATATACGTACTTTCTAAAGATTAAACGAAATCGTTTTAACCGTGAATGTGATATTATATATAGGTACGCGTATACGTTTTTGCCTCTTTGGCGAATATATAGATATAATAATTATTAAAGAATCGTGAAAGATTAAATAAGACGTAAATCACTATAGGTATTGAAACTTTTTTTCCGCTCAATACCCAAAAGTATACACACGCGCGTTTTTTTCGAACAGTTTTGATTTGGAAAATAATATAATGTAAACACACACAATAATGATTTCATTTCACAAAACGTTTTATAATATTTACTTTTTTAAATTGCATATAATGAATATAACGAGAAAACTTTTCATTCGCAGCAAGTAGGTACAAATATTATGCGCGCATTGTTGTAGAAACGTAAATATTTACGTTAAAATTATACGTATATTCGCCGGTAACGTTTGAAGTTTAGAATTATGATCGTGGTTTCGGTTTGGTATAATGCGATCAGGAGTTGAACCAAGAGAAAGATTATATCCATTTATTTATGTATAGTTAAATAAGTTCCTATTTTCTCTCAAACATTATATTAAACGTGTCAATCGTTTTGGTACGATTAAAAAAGAAAATGGTGAAAATATATTATATATACGTATTATCGACTGAGCAGAAAACATATTGTCGCGATAATAATATATCAATAGATAACGTCGCGGCTACCTAACCGATTAAAATATATCGAAAAACATTTATTTATTTTAATTTATAATTCAAGTATATACATACCTTACATATTTCGTACACACACGCTCAAATGGAATAAATAAATACGCTTTAGTATGATATTATAATAAATAAAATTGGTTTTTTGAAATGTTTCAAATTTCAATACTACACGCTATATAATCGACGCAATATTACATATTAACATATTATTATTAATTATTATTATATATTTAGATTATAATTAATATTTAATAAATTATATATGCAATTTAACATTTCACAAAAAAAAAAGTTGTATTAACGTCATAAAAAACATTTTGTAAATAATCGTATACTCATTGTATACCTATAAATTGATAGTTTTACATACCTGTAAGGTTGTAACCTGTACATAATATTATAATATATATTAAATATTATTTTAATTTACAAAAATATCAACGTTCGTAATCAATCAAACAACATACTGACTTCGGTTACGATTTATACCACGTACGAATTTCAAAAGCGAATTAATATTCGATTGTCTTTGACAGATTATAATATTAGTTACCGCAATGCGATGCACGTTTTCCTATATATACCATGGTCGCGCGTTTAACGAGGAGAATACGAAAGGAAAACGTTAAACGACTAAATAGTTGTATTTTATGTTTCCGTTGTTTGGCGCGTTTTTATTTTTATTTTCACTGCAGCGACACTTAAAACACGACCTTTGCAATAACCATAAGTTATCGTTCCATAACAATGCTCCTTTCCTAATGTTCGTGTCGTTTAAAACATGTACATTATAATATGCATTATTTTTGAAACTTACAGCAATGAGTTACACCTGACGTACCTACCCAACGGAATGTAGGTATATAATATTATGTTTTCAAGACGAATTCGACGAAATATATCAACGGAAAACATTGATCTATCAAAAACGTTTTATTAAAAACACGAAATATACCATCTTATTATTAATAGGAGGTACCTATATATATTATAATATAATATTATTACGTCTACCACGATGAAACGCGTCTCGTATTGGTTTATAGTAACAAAAGCGAATAAACTGAACGGTAGAATATTATTATACTTTATACACGATACGTTTATTATAATAATAATTATATTATTACTGCTGTAGACATGAAATTCATTTTTATATTTGAAACGCGATAAATTAAATTTTTTCAGTTTTCCTTAAAGTGTTTAAATATTCTTTGGAGCGCGCGTTTCATTCGTTTTTTAACTCGACTGCGATATTATTTATTTTTTTTTTTTTTTGTTTTGTTTTTTCATTTTTATCATTTTTCGTTTTTTCTGTTTGGCGCGTGACGACCGAAATAATAAATAATAGGGTGTAGGTACATCGCGGGTTAGGAAATATGAAAATTCAAAATAATATTTACTTCTATATATACGAACAGCGCATACCTAGGTATATATTATTCACCGCTCGGCAAACGGAAAACACAGTTTTACAACTCGGTGTACCTGGTTAAAGGTTTTATTACCTTCGCAATTTAACGGCCATTATTTTCAATTTGATTTAAGCGAGCGGGGCAGAGGAACAACAAAACTTTTGGCCTCTATCTAACCTCGCGGATTTACTCCGGAGACTAATTCGAGTCGAAGCCTGCTGTGCTAAATTATGGCGCACTTAGACGTTAGCTATTATCGTATTGCGTATATTATGTACCTACGCGCGCGAAATTAAATTCCGTATTAAAACATAATATCGTATTTGAATTATGACGTGGGTGGGTATATATCGTCCATACACCGATGTACGTATTATAATACGAGTAAGTATATGACTATTATAATAACGTTATCGCCGACCGATATACAACAACCCTAGTTTTGCCGATAAATTATACACTTTCATTGCGTTTCGATTGGTAAATCGCCATCTTGAATTAGGTGCTTATAATGACATACAATATTATATATTACGTAAACAGTAGCAAAATAGGCAGATGCCTAAGGCGGCATAAATAATTTAAGTGCGAAAAAATTTGGATAAAACATAATTTATAAAAAAAAAATTATATTAAGCGCATAAAACAAAGTTTAGTTTCGAATTTATGATATCTGCTATTATATGTATGAAACGTGAATTATTCCCAGTGGTAATTGTTATCGACTATAGGTACTCGTATATTGATGTTTATGACTTTTACTATCCATCAGAATTTGGTACATCAGTGGTGGATCTAGAGGTCATCCAAAGGGGGCGAATTTTAAAAATATTTATTTCTTTAAAAGTATTAGATTCTGAGCGAAGCGATTGGTTTTACAATAATGTGTGATTATTTTTTGTTTTTATGTCTCAAGAAGACACTTTTACTATCCGAAATAATGCTCCGATTTCAACGAATAGCATATGTTTCTAGCAAAGTGGATGTAGTTGGTACTTTATTTAGGTCATTTTTAGAATTTTTCAAAATTGACCATATGCGATAGGAAAAACGGTATTTTCACGAAAATTGAAATTTCAATATTTCACGATAACTCAGGCAATTTTAATGTTAAAGACTTGAAAATTTTATTGGGTATTCACATAGGTACCATATATATATGTGGTAAAATACCGTTACGTTAATTTTTCTACAAAATATAGGACTTTGAATATTTCGTAAAATTCTCGTTTTTATGTATATAATGTTTGCTAAAATTGGCAATTTTAGACATACAAGTAAAGTCTGATAATCTAATAATGAATTGATTTGTCCGCGTAATACAATATAAATATAAAACCCGAAAATGTACGATATGATACTATGTAAATAACTATACCTTCCCTCGGTGCCAAAATTTTATCACTTCAACATAATATTAGAGGTACATTACACGCATATTATTACATAGAAATTATAAAAAAAATTTACCTGCGCGACGCGATTGCAAAAGTCTATCGACCCGATTTATTAATTATACAGCGTATTTGTATTTGTAATGTGCATCGTCCTAAATTGCTTTATCTGTAATGGAAACAGAAACGTGAAAGGAAAACACAAAATAATAATAATTTATTTACGTCCTAGTGTATTACACACACGTTATTATTTTTAACGTGTATATACGAAAAGTAGTCACGACTCACGAGCGATTTGGTCCGTCCGGTATATTACTGTAGGTAGGTACATTATTATACGGTATAGGTAATATTGTGTTCGGTTCGCGGACGAGATCGCGCGCAGATACTCGAATAATAATAATTATTTTTATTATTTTATAGTTTAGGTTTAGGTGTACCGGTTGTCAATTATTTTCCACTCCGGTAAGGTAATATTTTATAATTTTACGTCTCGTTTTATCGCTTTTCGGCCGTTTTTGTTCCCGCGCTATTATCTGTATTAAATTTTATTATTTATAACATTATACGTTATTTTATTACGTATAGGTAGGTACCTATATAATAACACGTGCATTATCACGGAATAGAATAAATTTGACATTATATTTCGCTCTCTCCCGAACGATCGTAAACTTGTTTTTGGGGAGCTTACGCGACATTGTCTGTTAAAAAAAAAAAAAAGAAAAAAATTTATCCGGATCGGGTTTTTACATCTCATATACAAGACTCAGCGTTACCTATTTTTCAAAAAATTAACACGGCGTAAAACCGATGGATTTGACGATTCCTCCTTATTTTCCGATCAAAATTCAAAATTATTATAATATTGACCAATCGTGTTCGCGATATAATCAAAAAGTAGAAGCGACGAGATTTAAACGATATAAACAAAACCGTTTAAAATTTAAGCCAATTTTACCACTATTCATATTTAATAAAATAATATAAAACAGAAAAAATTCAGTGGGCAGACGCGGACGCGATTGGTTCGACAGCAGAAAAAATGATTTCTGTCCCCAACATTATTTCCGTTTCTCCGATGTTTATAGTACAACGATGGTATTATTATTTGTCCAGAAGAATTTGAACGAAAATTAAAAAAATATATACTTACTAGTTACTAAAAAAAAATACCCTTCGTGATGTGACTACAGTCCGGTGTAGTCCAGACCTCTCGACTTTAAAACACCCCTTATATTATTGTTTGTGTTGTTTGGTACGAACAATTTTTTGTACCGATTTGTTTTTTAAGAAACGTCCAAGGGCATTTAAATTTGCAACGGATAACATAAAAACAAAAAAATAAAAATAAAAAATACAATAATTCATTATGTAGACATTTAGATATCCAAGAAGTTACTAACTGAGTATTACTTACAGTTGTAATACATTCTTGAAAAAATATATTATGTTTACAATTTGAAAATGATCATAATTGAAAAATAACATTTTTTCCAGAAGATTATCTTGTAACATTGCGTAGTAAATAACTGTAATAATATATTATCTATAATAATAACTTTTAATAATATATTATTTCCATCGTTGAATATTATTGTTAATATAAATTTATTTATTTGTTACAGATATAAACAAAGAATATTTGTTTCTACTGCTGTCCTCATATATACTAACTTCTTGGCCGTTCACATGACTCTGTCGAATCATCATAACCAATACATGATTTTATTCTATTTGGCATATGATGAATTTTTATTTGTATATACAAATCAACACAATTAGTTTTACTTGTGTGTTAGCCATTAAAGAAAAAATAGCTATTAGTAAATAAATAAAATAAATCAAGTTTGTTTTAAAGAAATTTGTTGATTTTAATTTTTTTTTTCATTATTTTTTATTTTTTATACACTTAATAAGTCATTTCTACAATATATTAATATAAAGTCTTTAAACAAATATAATAATAATAATAATAATAATAATAATATAAACAAACTATATAAATGACAAAATTATGATAATAAATCTATTTACACCAGATTTTATTTTTAAATTTTAGTTTTAACATTTCTAAAATAAATAATAATAATAATCATATAAATAATAATAATAAAAATAATAAGAATTGTCACATCAAATCTGCAACAATACGCTAATAATAACTATATTATTATTATGATGAAAACGCGTTAAAACATAGATGAGCGGGAGAACATGGTAAAAACATTTTTATTTTTATAGAAATTACTCAATTTTACTAAAATGTCTAAATCCGTAACAGATAACGTTATATAACGTTACGATTTGCAATCACAGTTCAAATTCACAAAATATTCGCCATTTAAGTTTAACAAAAATACTTAAGATGTTTCATTATTTTTAAGATGCATAGCATCCAACAAAAATAAAACAATATTAATTTCTAATAGCAAGAAAAACAAATTTCTAATGTTCATGTCTTCCATAATTTACAATGATTAATTAATTGACTTAATGCATTTGGTTATTTCATTAGTGTGCAAAATATATGAGACATAATAAGATGTCATTTACAATCTATTAATTCGTTAACACAATAAATTTTAACTGTTAATACTTTGCACATCTATTAAAATCAATTAAAAAATATTACAATAGTTTTGTAAAAAGTAGAATATATTTTAGTATTGACTAAAATTTACTTTATGAGAAGGTCGGGTTATACAAATCAAAATTAAACATATTTGGGAGAAATAAAGACAATTTTTAAAAATAGTAAAATACTAATAGTATTACAATACAAACAAAATTATTGGCATGAACTATATTTTGATTTATTTTCTAATATTACATAACTCAACCAATGTATAAGTGGAATAAAAAATATATATTATTTAGAGAATAACAATCATACATATTTGTATATATTGTTTTATGTAAAATGCACCAAGTATTTATAATAAGTGCTTAACACAACCATTAATCTTATTGATTAACATACATGGACTGGTATGTGTTCCTACTTAATAAATAGTTCAACATTAATAAAATTACTGATGGCAATGATCAGTCATCTTGAATAATTTTCATTTTTTAATATGGATAATTTCAAGAAATATTTTGCATTGACGGACCAAATGGACGGCAAGGGCAAAAATTACATAAACTATTAAGAAATTAATATAATTGTAAGGGCAAACAATATAATTTATGTGTTAATTATTAGGAATGTTTATCAAACATAATAATATCATATTTACTGGACGTTCAAGGGACGGCAAAGCAAATGTAAGAACAATGTTTAAATTATTTTGTTCAATATAAATTTAATATTTATATATTATTATCAATACATTAGATTGTTGTACAGTTGACCCCCACTTTGTTGAGCAATTCCATTTGCCTTAAATACTAATATTTTTAATTACGAAAACTGCATAAGTAGTAAAGACTGAAAAAATTTATTGCCCTAAAAATAAATTTTATTTGTTCCAGTTTTTTTTTTTTTTTTTTTTTTTTTTTTTTTAATATTTATTGTTATTAATATTATGATTATGATTGTATTTATTTAAGTATTTTTAATCTAAAAAGCCCTTTGACAATACTAACATTTATAATGAATATAGGAAATATAAAATAATCATCATCACAGCAAAATGGCTCGACAGCCGAGACGTGTCTAGCCCCAGTTGGGCCACACAACTCTCAATGTTTCTTGGTAAACAACTATATACTTAAATATACTTATACAATATTATTATTATTTAAATTTTATTGAGCTAATAATTAGTAATAACTTTGTAATTACTAAAAATAAAATAATAACACTTAACACTTGAACGTAGTTCTTGATTCGTGACTCAAATGAACACCTTTTATACTGTATATAGATACCTCTGAAATTAAAAATATAATAAATTTAAATAAATAAATTAGTTGTTAAATGTATTAATATTACTATATAATGTATTAATAATACTCACCATCTGGAAGATCATATAAAGCTTTGGGAAGTGATTGAAAATATTTATGTTTAAGTCCAGATGGAGCATCGATACGCAAATCTGGATTTAACTAAAACATAAAATAATATTTTAAATAATAATTAAATATATTTAAAGTTGATAATGTACTTTAATATTTTAACTTTAATAGTAATACATTAAAAATACAGTGTCTACCTTACAATTATAAATTATTATATATTATACTCAATTACAAAAATATACTTAATTTCAATAACATTTATTAGCTTTGAATCATTGTCAAACCATAAACACACAGTCAACGTAAAATGTATTTAAAATATTTTGTCTTAATGTATTTACTCGTCATATACCCCTTTCACAAATTTATTTCAAAGTTTCATCTTGTTTATCCTATACTTTATTTTACATCCCTCCGTTTACTACAAACTATACTTCTAATAAATCTATGCACTGATGCATGTCTATTACAAACACTGACCCATTTTTCAATTAAGTATTTAAAATTGTTTTTATAATATATAATTTGTCATAATTAATATTGTAATTATGAAATAGATTAATATCGTAATTAATATAAATAACAATTTACATTAAATATATAATATTAAAATATACTACTATACTTGTATATTAATATCTATATTATTTTTATAAAACTTTAAAATAAATACAATTGTATAATACATTAAATAATTATTTAATAAATATCTTTATAACAGAAATAAAATTATGTTTTAAAAGTATTAATCAATAAATATTTCAAAAATAAAATATAATTAAATTGTAATTTTATAGGTAAGTAATATGTAAAATTTAAAAATAAAATATTATAATTAACTCACAGCTATTATTATTATTATATGTAAAATAACATTTATTTAATCTGTAATATCAACATAGAAATATAATATTATAAATACCTACTCAATACAATTTGAAAAGTGTAAGTATAAATGACTTTAGTAATATAAATTAGATAATAAAATAAAAGTAACTTTATATATTACTCATTAAGTCAATTATTTTCAATTTTGTAAATTGACTTCAAACTTACTGATAAATAATTAAATAAAAAATAATAAATAAACACCTGGAGTAATGAGGTAGCCAAATTTTCGCCTTCTGCAATATCATATAATCTAGGGAATACATGGCCAAGCTTTTGATGTGGATACATACATATTTTTCCTCTACCTTCTTTGTAACCTTTTAAATGTGTACAACCCTCCCAATTTTCTTCTGTAGGAGTACCTAAAATCTATAAAAATATTTTCAGCATATTAATAATTAATATCCGTATTAAATTAATTTTATACAAACTTTAAATATTTTATCCAATTGATCATATGTATCTCTAACTCCAGGAAATGTGGGTACTCCAGTGATCATCTCGATGAATATACATCCAACACCCCACATGTCTAACGTTGTTGAATAATCTGTAGATCCAAGCAGGACATCAGGTGGTCTGTACCAAAGTGTTACCACTTCATGAGAATATGTGTGACTTGGTACTGATTTAGCGCGAGCCAACCCTAAATAATAACAAAATTATATGTGTATAATGTGTATACATTTAATAAACATTTATAAATATATATTATACCAAAATCAGCTAGTTTAAGTTCTCCTATCTCGCTGATGAGCAAATTCTGTGGCTTAACATCTCTATGTAATACACGGCGTTTATGTATATATGCTAGTCCTCGGAATAATTGAAACATAAATAAACGTACATTTGAATAGTCCAGGCCACCAGAATGTCTTTCCATATACTGTGATAAATCAGTATGCTGAAATTAATAATGAAAACTTTTATAAGTTTCAATTTAATTACAAGTAATTTTTTACAAGTTCATTAGATTATTAATCACTGTCTCTCTGACCCCTATAATATTCACAAACTTAATAACAAAAGAAAAAAACAAAAGAAAATAAATTAGCTAATAAATTTTGCATAAGTAAAAAAAAAAAAAAGAAAACATCCCTAATAATATATAATTTATTATTACAATATTTCAAGTCAAATAAAAAAAAAAAAAAATTATTAAAAATTATAATTAAAAATGCAATGTTCTTCAATGAATACGTTAACAATGTTGTAATAAAGTATTAATAATTTATCACTTAATTTTCATTAATATGTAATATTTAAAATATTTAAATAAAAAAAATACAATTGTTTAAAATAAATAATAAAATAATTTAGAAATACTTTTACTATATTATTGTGATTATTTATGATTCAAAACTTAAAGCATTTGTTTGTTTGTTTTTTTAGCTTGATATTAAATTTTGGTAAAGTGAAAGAGAAATTTATCTCATGTAACAATGATTTCTGATATGAAATTTTAAAATTCCTTTTTGCTTATTTCATGTTTCTTACTAGTTTTTTTCACTTTTGTTGCTTATTCCAACTTAATAACATAAACTACTATTAAAAACCTAAATATTATTTTATCGTGGAGTTTCCTACAATTAAAAAAATAATATATTAATGTTACTTTTAAATTAAATCCTTTTTCCTTATCTACTATTTGAAATATTTAAAATCTTAATTTATACTAATTTTAATATTTTAAAATTATTATCTAAATAATTAATTATTATAAAGTTTTTAGACATATTTTTAAGCCATTATAAATTTCACAAATATCTAATGACTTATTAATTTAGTAGGTATGTAAAATACATTTTAATAAATAGTATAACATAATAAACTGTTTTTCTTATTGTGCCCAAGGTTCAAATATATACTATCATTATATATCTTAATAATATAATTATTTAATTTTAATTCCAGAAAAAACTATAAAACGATCATGTGAATGCAAACGAATGAAATAAACATTTAAACTATTTACCTTATTTTTTTTAACTTCCCAGCTTATGGGAAATCTAATTATATCTATACGAGTATATAATTATAATTAAGCACATTATAAATAGAGTTATAATATATTTGAAATAATCTCCCACATTGAATGAATATTATTTCCCATAAAAAAAAGTTAAATTAAATCTAAGAGATATATACAATTGTATAGTTTGTTTATATTGTAAAGTATAAATATATAAACAAGAAAAAACAAATATAACTATTAAACATAAGAAGAAATTATTTAACAGCTTAATACTTAAATAAATTTTGAATCAAGTAATTTAATTGTTTTTTTTATTTTAATATAGATTAATTAAAAATAATTCAATTAACAAATCATAGTTTTTAATTTAATAATTTTATAATAGTATTTATACATCTAATATATAGTTACTATTAAAATACAAATGTTCATTAGTTTAAACTTACAACATATTCAAAAACAAATGTAAGTGTCTCCCGTGTATGTACAATGTCGTGTAAAGTGACCACGTTGTTGTGCTTCAGTTCTTTCAACAACGAAGCTTCACGGATCGCAGTGAATGGTGCACCTTCCTCTTCCTGTAGTCTTATCTCTTTTAATGCAACGACTTGATTGGTTAAACTTTAAAAATAAATAATAATTTTAATGAACAATAATTTTTAAAATAATTTTTTATTTATTATTAATATACGAGTATGGCCATAAAATGAACTTAGTACAGTTATTATTTAACACTTAAAATAAAAATACAATATGAATAATAAAGAACAAAACAAAACTAAAAAAAAAAAAAGATAATAGGAAACTATGTACATTACTCATATTATAACTGATATGATTTAAAATGATTTCAACCTGACTGAGTAATCATTATAATTTAAAAAAATCAACATTTCCAATGGAATTACTTGTAGTAAGTAAGCATTGTATCAATCAGAGCAAATAAACTACATTTTGATGGTAGGTAGACATATAATTTGTATATGGAAATAGAGTATTCACATTGAATATATTTAAAGGTATTTGTCTCAATGAAAAACACAATATAAATAACATTAAATTTTATTTAGAACCTTATTATACTATATAGTTATTATATAAACTATTTCAATCTTTAACTAATTAATATGTTTACACCAATATTAATTTTATATTTATATAATTCCAATAGAATTACTTATTTTTAATAAGATTCCAAAAATTTCAAATAATAATATTAAAAAATTGTACATCATCATTACAAAAGTTATGTTTTTGTTTGTAAAATATTAAATAATAAAAATCATACAAATTATGATAACTCAAAGTATTAATAAACAAAGTATTCGACGAAAAATATATAATTATTTATAATTAATTATTTGAAATATTATATATAGTTTTTCTTTTATACTCACTTACTGTACCCTTTGAACACGGTAGCATAGGAACCTTCACCAAGCGGATCTAATTTAATATATGCCTCTGATTTTCCGAACGGAGAATCTCCCTATAAATTATAAAAAGGAAAACTTCAATACATTGTAATACGGATAAAAAGACAATACAAGTAAATATTTTATACTTTTCCAGGGTAGTCGCAATCGATTTTAATATTTTTATTTTTTATTTTTTATTTTTTGTTTTTTCTTAGTAAAAAGCCAGAGTATAACGCGTGTCGTTAAAGGGAAAAGAAATCGAGATTTAAAAGGGAAAATAATAACCAGACATAAAAATGTTGAAAAGTTTAAGGGATATTATTATTATTATTATTATTATTATTATAATGAACGGTAGTTATAGAAACGTCATTAGTGTTCAAAAGAAAAATCACCCTCTTCCAGTAGTAAATGGATGATGGATTAAAGAGAACTTCATATTTTCAAAAAGCAATTTTTGATTATACACCCGTATTGCATAAAATAAAAACGTAAAATATACGTACGCCAAATGCCGAATATCGTTTGGTTCGTCTATGGTTGGGTTGGTTTAGGTCATTTAGGAACACTTCGGATTTAGGCCTGGGAGGTTTCTTCGGCCTAAGTATGACACGTGCTTCCTCGCATATGTCTTCGTCCAACAACTTCGAGTCTGACGACACGGACAACTGGCGTTTGACTCGTTGTTCACCTTGATCGCCGAGATCAGAATTCCAATCTGAAAACATAAACAACATTATATTTAATAATTTATAATATTATATTTTATGTAATTTAAAATGATTTAAGTAAAGTAATAACTAAATGATATTCATAATATACATTATTAAAAAAAGCTTGGGAATGATTTAGCATCTCAAATTTGCAAATAATGAAATAAGCACCTTCAAAGTTTTTTCTTATATTATATTTTGATAATATTATATAGGTATTTTGAAAAAAAAATTAAAGTTTTTATATATTTAAATAAATGTAATTTTGGATTTTATCAACATCAGATTTTTTTTTTATTATTGAAATTTAATTTATTTTCAGTTATCACATTAATACGCTACTGATCATACTTCCGTAAATAATAAAATATAATTAAAAATAAAAAACATTTAGGTAATATTATTAATATTTATTTACTGACAAATTCGGGGTTAAATATAAGTTAAACGGATTACGTAACATTGTACAATTATTATGACAATATTAAAATAATTTATTGTAATTTATGAACTGCCACAATATATCTGGGAAAAAAATAATTCAATTTAAATACGAGTATAAATAATTTTTCACAACACTTTTGGATAAATATTAAATAAATTACAAAAGTTACGTTCAAACTTTGTTACGTAAAACAATATTTTGTTGCTATTTTGTTTTTATATTAGCGAAAACAAATACAAACAAAAAATATTGTAATACTGTATAGGAGTAAAAAAAAAGAACTATTAAAATGTATGTATGTAATCGTGTGATATGTAATGGATCATATGCATATCACGAATCTAACCAAAAAATTCGAATAAGAAAAAGATTAATTTATAAGGAAATTGCAAATTTTAAAGCGGGTAAGTGAAGTAACAAAAAAGTATGTAGGTAAACCATATTATGATACAATAATCGGATTATATATCATTTTATAAATAGTGATCAGAACTTAAGGGTTAAGGTTACAAAAATGATGAACATTATTATTGAAAACGTAGGTATACGTATAATATAAGCTACTCCCTTCTTTTTTATAACATGTAATTCTGATCACCTCCATACACATATCGTATAAAATATATTATACGTTATTATGGGGTTGATGAAATGTACTCGTATTTCATCATTTTTATTATTGGTAGACGAATCGTGGTTATCACTGTGAATCATCCGGACCGGACAAGAGGCCTATAAATTACATAAAATTTAACGAGGGTATCCAAAAAATATAGGAAAGTGTATTCCCATATATTACAAAAACCTCGGGGGAAAACAAATATACAAACACGACATTTTGACCAATTTGGTAAGAGAGAGAGACAAAGATTGAAAAACGCAACCGATAACCGTCGAATATAATTCGATTTATATTGTATCATATATAATATATTATATATACGTTATTGTTCACGAATGTATTTTTACAACGCGCACTCAAATACTTGGCATTTTTTTCAATAACATTTTTAATAATACGATTTGTTAATAACCAAACAGAGGAACTCGTACATCGGTGTTTTTCAATAATTTTTGTAAAAATAAATATACTTTACCAAGTAATATTATAATATCGCAACACCAAAAAATTCATTAAAAAATAATTAAAAATACATAACAGGTATAATTATTTCATGTACAAACGTTAAGTACATTAAACTGGATATTAAAAGAATTGTATTTTTTAATTCCATTCAGCGTTTCATTAATCAATTTTTAATGCGTATAATTTTGATTGTTTTCAATATTATGATTGGATATCCATCATTATACTAACTAAGTCGAATATAATTAAAAATTATAATGATGCGAAAAAATATATAAAACGAAATATTTTGTAAAACATATATTTAATGAATATCAATATAAAATAACGACAAGTGTGTACATTTTAAACGTTTAAAGTTTAAGTACCCCACAATACTTTGTTTGGACACGTATATCGTATTTGTTTATAAAACATCCTAGACCTGTAGTTATAGAATGTTTGCTCGAAAACTAATAAAACAAAATATGACGTCTACATCATATTGATATACTTCTTACAAATAATACAAACCGTAGAGGGAATAGATTCGATACGTAAAATATTTATTACTTAAATAAAATATAATAATCATATAAATATCATAATTTAATAATAATAATAATAATAATAATAATAATAATAATAATAATTATTATTATTATTATTATTATTATTATTAGTCGGAATATAATCATCTGTGTGGGGGAGGCTACGCGTTTAACATCCGAACGTCTAAATCGTCGCACTATATACTTCACGTGTGCTTTTGTCATGTTGCCAAAGTCGAGTAAATTAATTCTTATCGTCTCGCTCTCGCACTCGTACTGTCTCTATTCCTTTCATTTCACACGGACCGACACACCAGAATCGAATGTAATTCCCGAAGCCGTACGTATATTCTATACATTTCTATATAGATATAGGGACAAATTACTTCACCTGATGAAATCTGTTCGTTGACCCTTTTATACACGCGAATTGCGTATACGACGCACAGGAAATTAAAATCCCTGCGCATGTAGCGTGTAAACGAACGACCCCGGATACGATTTATCGGTCGACAATCCCTGAGTATTTTTTCCACTGATGCACTAACAGTCTGAATAAAATATAACTCGCTTAAGCCGCGTATTCGTCGTACATGCCTGCCCCGAGTATATAAAAACAGACACCGTAATGGAAGGAAATAAAGTTATATTCGTATATGATGAAATGATGATATAATTTCTTTTGAAATGTTCGCCGCACAGAGATTTTTTTTTTTTACAATAATTTTCGAACACTTACAGATTTTGTTTTGCTTTTTTTTTTATTATATAAGTACGGTGCGAACCCCCTCTCGCTTATGATAATAGCCTGGCAAGTGCTTTGCTGACGGTCTGAAGATGACAGGTCGGAGGCTATTATTCAAGAGAGTTTTTATTCATAAAGCCACCCCGGACAACGGATTGGTATAGTATCTTTAATAAGAACAGAAAAGGTTGGCAGAGGAGAATGGACGAAATATGACTGAAATTTTATTATTTATATAGCGGGATAAAGATTTACAGACGAATGTCGGCATAAACGATAAGATTTGGAATATATTAAGAGACGATATTTATTTAGTTTTCAAAAACGTATAAACAACAACCGCGTGTGTGATGTTTATAACACGAGTAACACAAAAATAATAATAAATCTAAAATAAAAATATTTTTCTATTCAAAAATAAAATCATATAATAATAATAATTATTATTATTAACTTATTTATATTCACATTAAAAATATTTTGATTTGTAGTTTGTACGGTTGATATTTCTAACGTATTATATGTAATTGTTATCGGAAATAATAACTTTTTAGACATTAGTGAAATATTTCAATGTGTTTATTTATTTTGTTTATTATCTTTTAAAACAATTTACTATATAATTGTATAATTATCTAATTACGAAATATCAATACAAATTTATTTGAATACGTTGATATTAATATTTGTATTGACAAGTTAAATCAAATAAATATTATTCTTTATTATAAAACAGGAATGCATTATTATTTATTAATGATTATATAAATAATTTATATCAAATATTATATTATTGTTTAAAAGCTATAACGACTCGTCAATATTATAAATATTATAAAAAGCATATATACATTTAAGAAAGTTATTTATATGTAATAATAACACAACTATTTAAAAACTATAATAAAAATTATTTTTCGTAATAATTACGTAAGTATACAAATGCATGCTTTAAAGTAAATGAGATATTTTAAATAGTTCAAACTATATGTTGTTATAAATAATTGACTGTTAAATTGTTAAACGCAATACCATCTTTCGATAAAATTAATCGATTTCGATTATCTTAAAATAAAATTACATCGAAATGTTCTTAAACAGTATTATATTGCATACATACGTACTATTATAAAAACTAATAGTAATAAAACGAATGCAACTTTGAATCTCGACATCTCGTACTCAATCTCCCGAAGAGAGCGCGAACAAATAAAATATCATTCCTCCTTAGGGAAATCTTTGATGGTTACATTAAAAAAATACGAGAAAATATCTTTTATAAAAATAAGACATTTTTCCAGTGACATATTTTGTATGTTTATGTTTGACAAATGTAATAGAAATTCATATAATATCGTGTCATAAGTCATAAGTCATAACTGTATTTCAGTAGTGGATAAATATTTTAATAACAACTAGGGAACAAAAAATTAATATAAATGAAATTCTAACTATGACATAAATCACAAAAATATAATATTATATAGATGTCATATAATATATAAGTTAATATATAAAAACGTGCATCAATCAAATACCCATGTATAGAATTTAACTCTATCTAATATGACATAATCACAATTATAATAGGTACCATAGTCCATAATATTAAATATGAAGCTATAACATTTAATTAATTATTTGTTTTAAAAAAATTAAAACAAGTCATGTAATATATTTTATATATATACTCGTATGATAGAAATTTTAATAGTATTATAGGGATAGATTCTTTAAATGTTATTAACTAATTTTATGATACAATTTAAAAAAAGTAAAAGACAAGGTTTAAGAGCACCCAGTACCCTCCTTAAACTCACCCCTAATCCTAAAAAATTGATTTATATAAAGAAATTGCAATTGGATATTATTATATAAATAAGGATATAATATTTGACAATAACATATTCATGTTGTAACTTATTTCTACAATATATTATATATTATTTTTATTAAATGATATATATATATATGTATTTTTTTTTTTTTTTTGATAAATTAATAATATTTAAATTATTTATATTTATCCACATTAACACATTTTTGACGTTTTCTTTATCATACATAATAACAATTAACAATAATTAAAATATTTTTTATGGCCTATAACATGAAATATTTTTACATTAAATTATATAAATCAAAATTAAAATAATCATATATACCTAAATACGTTATGTATAAAACAGTTTAATTGCAAAAAATTAATCAGTATTCTACAAGATCAAATAGATTATAAATTTAAATTTATAATTTTATTTAAGAAAATATAAATTAGAAAAAATATAAAAAAAAATTTAAATAAAAATAAAATAAGACACACTTATATAAAAACATAATATTCCTAAATTTCTAATTCAATTTAAAGTTCTTACTTAAAATAGTTAAAATAATTAAAAAAGACATACATCATTGTAAAACCAATATATATCCTTCACTATCCTCAGAATCTAAAATTAATCGTACGAATTATTTTGAACTAAAATTCTGAATTCATAAGTCGTCAAATCATAAAGTATACAGGAAATAAATACTTTTTTCTATTTAACGAATAATATAGATAATATCCATCTATGATATTTCGCTTCTTTATATTATATTTTATAAGTAGATAAAATTTAATCATTTTAATAACAAAAACCAAATAGTAACTAATCTGATTATAATAAAAATATGTTCTAATAACCCATTCATTCAAATATTCAATTAAATGTTGTTGGTCACCTTTAACGACGAATACTACATACAGGACTATTGATTAATATATAATTTTCATCGGCCCTGCGCTTTGCTCTTGCAATACAAGAGACGAAAGAGGGGAGATTCTTCTATTAAATTCATAAAATATACGAGCCAGACATGATCGAATGTAAATGCATTTTATTTTCAGTGTATAATGTACTCGTATGTCAACCCTTTATACGGTTTTATGATTTCTGATTAAGCTGCTTGGTTAATTGTATGAAAACATTTTTTTCTACAAGCCATTTATTCAGCTTTTTTACAACGAACAGAACAAAGGATTTATCGTAACACGGTTTAAGAGACACATATTATTAAACCATGGTATATATCTCACTAGATTGTATAATTTACAAGGAACGAAATATAAAGTAACATTTTACTTACAATACTTGTACTATACGTATATGGATGGAAGAACCCCACACAAGGAATTCATTGGTCCATAAATAAGAGTTCGTTAGAAATTGCATTTTAGCATCGTGGAATAGAACTTCAAATGGAAAAAATTGAAGTCTATATGCGTGTAAATGAACGGTGGAACGTGACGCACATATAACATATATTAACAGTCTATAGGTAGGTACACGTCTTAATTTAAAATGATAAATATATTTATATATTCAAACCGTGTATATTTAGAATTGGCGGGATTTGGCAGTAAACAAATGACGTGTTGTCTTTATTCTGGGCATTTAACTATAATCGGGGATTATACCGCATAAATTATAATATAATGTAGATAATAAGAATTAAGTATTAAAATTTAAGATGAATTTTCATGATTTCATATTTTATTCGGATTTTTAGAATTAAAAATATTAATTATTATAAAATTTTATAAAAATATTTTTCAATATCATATTATTTTTTTTTTTTTTCAAATATCGAACTTAATATAATATTACACATAAATATAATTCAAATCTTGTAAGTTTTATAATTGTAATATTATAAATTTATATACTATATAATGATACCAATAACTAGCTTAGTTATTGGAATAATATATTATAAAAACATGTCTATAGATTTATAAATGAATTGGATAAAAGTACAATAATGAATAATTCATAAAAATAATCTCCAATAATTACTCCATTCAGTGTAATATACTGAATATACTCACATTTATATGAATATAAAAACGCTTATTAAAAAAAATTCAACTACCTACTTAAAATAATAATGGTACTTGAACTGTTCAAGTTTCTTTAAATTCAAAATATTCAAGAATTTTAAAAGTTAATTATAATAAATAATTCACGTTTGATATTTAACTATTATAAAGAAAATACCAAATAAACAATGTCAGAAAATCGATGTACTTTCTAAACAAACTGAATTTTAATTTTGTATACTTCACAAGGTAGCAAGTTTGATACATTATCTTAGTTGTATTATTTTTTTTTATAAATAATTTATTTCAATCACAAAAAAATATGTGTATATATAATAAATTTGTTAACCACCTACCTACATAACTTAAAATATTTAAATTAAAAAAAAAAGTTTAACCATTTAAAGTTATTTATTTTAAAATATATTAAAAAAATATATACTTATAAAATAAAAATCATAGAAATATTATTTCAATTTTAAATGTTTATTTACACAAAAAAAGAAAAGATTTTTCCTTTTTTCGTTAATAAAACAAAATATAATAATACAAATATACTATAATAAAAAAAATTAAAAAAGATATTATTTTATTAATATTATTTCATACCTCAAAGAAATTCGAAAAATAATAATCGAAAAATGAAGCTTGAACTATTTAATTTTTGTAAATTGGAAAATTTACTTCGAATTTGAAAAACATGCAGAACATTAATAATAATTTGAAAAAATGAAATTTAAATGATAAGTCTAATTATTATCTATTTGTTTAAGTTTATTTAAAATAAAAAATTTTTAAATTATGAAATTTTTACATTTAAAAAAAATTTTATACACGATTTTCAAATCTTATATTAATCTATTTATAATGTATAATTAATTTTAATATAAAATAATATATACATAATATACAAATTTAACAGTGTCTAAGTTTATTTCTATAAACCAATACTTACATAAATATTTTAATTAATCAATCAATATAATATATACAAATTTAATTTAAAGTTAACTAATCTATATAACATTTATTTTATTTTACTAAAAATATTGGACGATAAATTACATTTAATTATGTATTGAATATTTATGTTAATTTTAAAAGAAATAATATTCATACGATGAAATCTCTCTATAATTTATATTACTTATATACGTGTTAAATAAAATTTTGATTTAAATATAATAATTGTATAAATTAAAACTCAAATTATACGTTAAGTTATTGAAAATAAAACTCAAAAGTTTAAAGAATATTTATTTTATCTACTTATAATATAACTAAAAAATTATAGAAATAGTATACATATAACAAATATCACATAAATGTAATTAAAAGTAATCAAACATTTAAATGATAACTTTAATTAGTTTGTCTATACAAGAAATACTAATAATAATTTGAACCAGAAAATAAATTAACAATATTTTGTAAGAGGAGTATAACATTACATAAAATAACACGTCGTAAACTAGGGTGAAAGAAGATACATCTATTTCATTGTCAATACAGAAATAAATCTATTTTGACAACCTATAATACCGATATTTCACACGTGGTAAATATTATGATTGATGAATTTATTATAAAAATAAAAATAAAAACATTTCCCCCAATATTATATAGTTTTACAAAACAACTACATAATGTGATTTTTTTTTTTATAACGTAACAATATCTACATTCATTTATACGTTTACAAATCCGTTTAAATTGTACTTGAATTTGTAGACGTATTTGTAGTATTAGAAGTATTAGAACTCATTTTTAATCCATTTTTATTTTAAAACGTTTAATAACTTGGTAACTTACTCTAGTAGCGAAAAAGGATATTATTTACCATTATTATAAAATAAATATTATTTTCACTTCAAGCTTATTTAGCTATATTTATTATTTTTTAAATAGCCGATCAAAGTTTAATTGTATAATTTAAGATGTTTTTCAACCTCATCAACAGAATTTATTATTGAAATTTTGCTCTATTATAAAATAAGAAAAATATTATAATTTATAATAAATGTATTATAATAATAATAATATAATAATAATAATAAAAATAAAAATAATAATAATACAGATTAAATTGATAACAATGAAAAATAAAATATTATTTAAAAAATTATAAAAAATTAGCCGATTAAATACGGAAAAGATTCTAGATAGATGACTAATCGCGACAGTCGATTGTCGCGTCAGTAGGTATATCAATCACGCCGATTTTAGTTGAATCATTTGAATGACATTGTATAAACGCATATATATTATATAAGTACCTAAAGTATCGCTAAATCTCATTATATATAGGTAAATAGGTAATCACAGTCATTTTTAAATATTTTCGTATGAGAAATACTTAATAACACTGATTAAATATTTTCCCCAACATTCACCTACAAAAATGTTCATGAAAATACATATATTATTTTCTAAATAAATATACATTATATAAAATGTACCTTTATACATAATTAAATACAAAATCATCCCTTGTATATACTTACTATAAAGTTTGGTTGTTTACTTTGTAATAAACAAGTTATATGTAGTATAATATTAATAATACAATTTTCTTATATAAAATAAATTAATAAGAAATGGATTCAAAGTTTAAAAATGTATTTAAATAATATCTTTATGAAGAAAAAAAATAATAATAAATATTACTTATTTAACAACTAAATAATTCTATCGATTTTAATTAAAAGTATATCGAATTTCTATAGAATGTTAATATTAATATAAATTACTATTAATTACAATTTTTAATACAATAGTATTTAAAAATAAAATGAACCGACTAACCGAGAACGTGCCTAAATACGAATTACAATTAAACTTTATAATTAAAACTTTTAATAAGAATTTAAGTTGGATATTTCATTACAGTATTAATATAATTACATTTCAATAAGGGTTTTTTTCAATAATAGATTGAATCCAAAATTATTACAATAATTATTAGTATCATATAAAAGCGATTAATATCCAGCATATAAATCAAATAAAAAAGAAAAATAAAGCTGTAAATATTCAATATTAATTATTATTTATTATTTAATATATATACTCCAACAAATATTATAACATTTGTAATGACTACAATGCATATGTTCACTACATGAATATGGAAGTGATAAAAATGAAAACGATATATTTTTAATGTAGGTTTATTATATTTGTGATTCTGTCTCATGCCCACAAGATAAAAAAAAAAAAAAAAACAATTTTAATATATTGTTTATAATAAATATTTATATATAAAAATATAGACTTTAATAATATATAAAATATATAACTTATACAATAATATTGTGCATTTTTAAATCGAACGAAGCCATATAAACATAATACTTTATTATGTTAATGATACTCATATTATGTATAATAAAATAAAGTATATTTATTATAGAAAAAACCATTTCAGAATATTACAAAAAATACAATTACAACCCATAAAAGATTACGAAAAGGTTGTTAACATGTTCTCGCCCTCTTACTATAATGATGCATTTTTACACAGATCAGTAAAAATGTATTTTTCCTTTTATTCTTTGAAATATTTGAACAAAAATATTTCTTTCCTAATTAATCAATAAAAGTTGTATTTAAAAACTATAAAAAAATAGTATACTTGTATATTTCTTTACTACTTTTATATTTTTATAATGCATGTGAAATTAATTAATTAATTAATTAATTCTATAAAATTAAACTATACATACAAGTTTAATAAATGAAAAAAAATATATTTAGGTAAATAGTTTAATTAGTTTTATTTTTTTGTTAAGAATATTTACTTAGGATACTATAAAAACATTTCAAAAATATAAACGATAACTATATACTTGATCACATATATCACATTACATCTTGATTTACTTATAACTTTAAGAATTTGTAAAATGTAATGATTTGTATTTTAAATCAAAATCTATGATTAATTTACTACAACTACCTAGTTTATTTAAGGATGAGTAATTTTAATAAGAAAAAGTTCCTGAGAAAGAATACAATTTTACTAGCGATTACTCTTGATATATTATTACCTAAGTATGAAGAAATTATCAAAACTAACCACTCGATTAAATAAAATAAAATAATATATTGTATATTTATATTTATATATTACTCACCGTATCTGGATAAATGTTCATCATTGGCACAGGGTATATTTCCGTTCGGTTCGATTCTATCCAGGAACTCTTCAGAATAACCGTTGAATTGCAATTTACCCGGTAGAACATCTCGAGACGTTCTATTGCGATCGGGATCTTCTTTTGAAATAGCTAAAATATAAAAATAATAAATATAAAATATACATGTATGCTATATAAAATGTAACGTATTATGTATAATATTTTTAAATTGAAAAGAAAAATTTTACATTGAAAAAAAAACCATAAAAAATTATTTCTTATAATATTCCCGTTAAAAGACGATATTTTCTTCGCAAATCCGTCCCATTTTTTTCATTAAATATTATACTATTGAGATGAATAAATTATTTGAGAAAAATTCAAGTACCTATATCATTCAGTATATTCAAATTTTTATATTTCAAAATTCAGTCAATGTTCAAAAGTAAATAATATATATATATATATATATCGATGAAAATACAAGTAAATGCTTTCCGAAAGATATTATTTTTATATTTTATTTGCAACATTCAAATAATGAAAACATTTCACTATTCTCAACTGATTTTTTTCTGGTATTTGATTGACAATTATTTAAAATTCATTTTAATAATAATGTCACTAATATTTCAACAATTGTTCACAACCATATCAAACTATATACTCCAATAGGTACTTATAATTACATATTATAGACTAGGTAATAGTTTTAAAAGTATAATAATAATAATAATAATCATACAATAACACTATTTTAAAATAAAATAAAATAATTATATAATTATAATAGTTCAAACGTACTGGTTTCAAATTTTAAAATAAATATTTTATAGATATTTTATTTTCTTTGATATAAATTTATTTTTTTTTTTTTTAAGTATTTTTTCAACAAGATCTAGTATTACATTAAGAAATAAATTCTAATAATAATTGCACGATCGTCATTCAGATTTTCATTTAAATAAAAATCTAAATTTTATTATAGTATTCTAAAAAAATTTCAGTTATATTTATTGTTATTAATAAACTCAAATACTAATGTTCCTATAAATATTATTATGTCAACAAATAATAAAAAACCTATAATCAATTTAAAGTAGGTATATCATAAAATTAATAAATGTCAATACGTTAGATCTTTTCCTCTATATTAGATTTTATGTGTGATTTCAAGTACTTTCAACTCTGTAAATATTATTATCAAAACCATCATGTACTTAATAGAAATAATTGACGTATAAAAACGTCAATAAAATATAACTATAAATTTAAACGGTGAAATATTATAAAATACATTAAATGTAATTAATTTAAAGACTATTATATTTAAATTAAAATACCTAGTATTCTAGTAACGTTTAATAAAAAAGTAAACATTAATGAGGGTGTACTTTTTTTTATTAATATATTGTTTAAATAAATACAGTAATTTTGAAATATTCTATATCTATATTATCATATCAACTTTAAAACTATATAACTAATTACATTCTATAACATGTGCAATTATAAACGTATAAATTAAAAATGTCGTAAAAAATAAATATACAGGTATAGGTATAGGTATATAATACATTAAATATATGAATGTTCAGCTAATCAAACAAAAACATATGTCATAGAATTATTATACCTAAATAAAATATAAACAAATGTACTAATGTGTAAAAAATTAATACAAAAATTATGAATAAAACTTCACATATATCTAACTACAATTAATTGTTATATAACTGAATAGTACCTATTAAAAGAGTTATTCATAAAATAAAATTATTTTCGCAAAAAAATAATTGAAAAGAAAATTTACTTTTCAATATAAAATCATGCAGTAAACGTCGTATTGTCGTAAATCCTATTCTGTTTTCTTATGAATGATGGTGTTTTTTTAAACATGATAATGTATTATACGATCGAAGTTGGAAAAATGCAAGTCGAGGCAAAAACTGATGCTCCACCACTAGATTGACAAAAGATCAGAAATCACGAACCGTAATGTGTCCTAACAAACGCACCCTAAACCGTATTGATTCATGCGAATTTGAAAAGATTACAATCGTTACCGATTTATTCGAGTCTTAGAATTCTTATATATGCCTGAAATCCTCAAGAGAGTGCATATTATCTAGGGACGGAAAGAACACACCCGGTGCACGAAATATCTCATTTGCTCGCTCATACGTATATTATAATATTATAGAAGGTAACACGTGGCCACATTTCTTCCATTTCCTCGAAGCATTTTCCACGACTCCGCAGTGATATTTCAATTAAACACGTAGTGGTTGATTGATTTCTAGACGAATTAATTGATATACGCGGCGATGACGAGCGAATAAATCTGTTTAGTGAACAACGTAGCCAAAAGGTGATTACATTAATAACTAAATTCTCAGCTCGTTAATGAACCTACTGCAGTTGTCGTTCCTACACTTTCACCCTACTAACGAAACCCAACATTATAATCTCGTTCGATGTGTTATTTTAACGATTTTCAAGGGAATACATAATAATTAACTTTAACATTATGAAATTTTTATATAATTTTCAGTTTAACATAATTCTCTGAAAAATGCTATACATAATAATTTGTACCTACCAAATAATTATTTTTATAAAATGCGTTTTAAAAATTAATTTACAAAATTATGCAATTTACGATGCAATCACGATTGAAAAAAATTAATTAAAAACAGACTGAAAAGTATAAAATACTCTCTACTTCACATATATGAAGTTTATTCGCGAATAAATAATAATAATAATAATAATAATATGGCTATAGGTACAACTGTGATATAATAGAGATCTGGCTACATTCCATATCGTTCACAGTGCTACTCCCAAACCATGTATAAACGTAAAATATTCTACGCCATAAAACACAATCAAATCTGTAAATACCTACATTTTTAAAATGATACTGAAGATATTATGTATAGGTTTACGAAAGATGATATAAACTGACAATAATTTATATTTCAAGATTAGTTAAAGAATCAAAACGAAATCTATATTATATCTTAAAGATTAGATTTCATTTACAATATTTCAATATTTATAAAATGCAAACTTGCGTATCACAAAGTTATATTGATATTCTATACTTACACAATTACATTTTAAAATATTTTACCATAAAAAAATTTTGAATAGTATATTTAATTAAAATATTACGTTCATGGCATTTAAATCATACATTTTATAAATAGATACACAAATATAAAAATACGCTTATAAAATGGACTTATTTTAATTTATTTAACAACTGATTTACCGATTAAGCAATTAAGCTTATATTAAATAATATTACTGACGCAGTAAAAAACTAATATTTATAGCTATAACACATGCTGCAATTATAAATATGATAACAAAGCGCATAATATATACTTAGAAGATTTTTCAAATAAAATTAAAATTGAAATCTTCGTTTTTTAATAAATAAATAAAATATATTATTAAAAACATACGTAAATTGAAAATAACATCTGTTTAACAAAATAAGTTATGCAAAGAAAATTCAGACTTTTCATAATATAAAATTTAAATATATTTTCCAGACAAAGTTTCACACGTTATAAAAATTGAATTCGTAACAAAATATTATTCTAATTTATTATTCAGAAAAATCTAAAATGTGAAGTTGTGAATAGAATCTTGTCCAATAACGAAAGCACGAAACTAACGTCTGAAAACTTTATATACCAAATTGTAACAATGTATCCACTATCCAAGTCATTAATATATCACAACCATTACATTATATTATGTTGCACTGTTAGGCTGTTTGGGGTCTTTCGAGTTTGCTATTGTTATAACCACACCAGGCAAAACCATCGTTGGACAATAATTTATTAAATTTAATTAATGCACGTCTACCAGATGACGCTCATACAAACTGAGTTTTTTTTTTATTTTATCTTTCTATTCATAATCTTTATGATTTACATTTAAAAGCCATTTATCCATTATAATATTACACTATTACAGTTCAGCGTACAAAGTACTGCTTAATCCTTTAAGGCTACATAGTAAATTTCAAGATAAGAATATAACAGACTTATTGTATGCACTTTACCAGAAAAATTGAAGACCTCAAGAGTTATTCAACAGTTAAACAAAACAGATATATTATACAAAAATGTATACCTATTATTTAAATCTTTTTTTTTTTTTAGAAATATAACATTTTATATTTCTTTATTTTTATTTTTAGTAGTCTTAAGTAAAATATAAAATAAAATATGTTACAAAATAATAATAATTTAGTAAGCTAAGTACTTACTATATTATTTTTGTAATAAGAAATTATAATTTATAATTTTGGTCTTATGCCTAAGATACAGAAAAATACTCATTAGATACTTAACCAGATTTCGTTTAAATGATTATTAACATTAAAAACGTATTCAATTATTCATATTATAATCAAGTAGTTAAGTGATAAATGCAAACATTTCCCTTTAAATAATATGTGTATACCTACGATAAATAACTTATTTAGGAAGTAATTATATTATAATGTATTCAGGTTAATTCAAATGAGAAAAAAATAAATAAAATATTATATAATATTTAAAATAACACTACCTAAATTAATTAAATTTTGATTAAATTCGAATAAAGTTTAAAATTAGTTTTTAATAACCACATCAAAAATGCAATTTTCAACAGTTATAAACTTATAAATAAAATCATTACCTGTGAAATAATATAATCTTTATACAATTGAAACGAAAATAAAAAAACTACAAAGGAAAGTTCAGAGAAATTATAGTTGGTTTTCGTATATATTCTATACTCAACCCAGTTTTCCCTAGAGAAGAGTATAAAAGTTGCATGCCGAATTTATTGCACTGCGATTGGGAACTTTTTCACCGTTTCCAGTAGGAAAGTACATAATAAACAAAACTATTTCAGATGAAAAATGTTATTTATAATACATAAGAAAGCATATATACATTATGAGTAATATTTTTCAATCCATTTAAATGAACGGAAAAATAATAAACACATCACGCGCCAACGATATACATTATACTCGTATTATACAAAAACATAGAATGATACGATGGAAATAGCTTAAATGTGAAAATAATATTTGTAAATCCAAATTCTGCTATCAATTCCTCAAACGAAAAAAAGATCGCTTTTACGGTGGTAAATTATAAAATAAATACATATTAGGTACACGCAGCACGCAGGATCTATTCAAAAGAACGTTACAGTTTAAAGTTTCAAAATAAATATATAATAATAATCAAAAAATAATCATAAACATAATACTTAAAATTGAAAGAAAGGGGAATATATAGACTTAAGATTTAAAGAAAAAAATATTATAAAACTAATTATAAGACAATAATTAATTACTTACAGCCATTTACAAATTAAATTAGGCCAAATTTAGGAGTAGGTACTCGTATATATTTGAATGACGAAAATACATTACGTCATTTTAGTGTCTCATCAAATTATGTCCAATTGATATCATTATATTATATTATATTTAATATTATCCTCGTTCTATTTTGAAATACAACAAAATTTATAAATCTAATTTATCCATTATAATTAGTATCTAGTTTAAATAATAATTAATTACAACTATTATATTATATTAATATACTCATATTATCAAACTAAATGATCATTTATCATCTCATTATTATTACTCACTTCCATTGAAAAAATATTCTGTAAACTTTTTTATAAAGTAGTATTTTATTATTAATATATAAATTTCGAATTACTAATACAAAAAATAATATATAAAAATTTAAAAGTCCAATGTTATAAATTGAATTATTATAAGAATAATACGAAGGGAACGGCTGAAAATTATACTATAGGTACCTACAGAAATAACAAAATAAAACCAATAACATCCTTAGAATCCATGCGATCTGACCTAAATGTGTGGCCTTTATAGTTATTCTCAAACTAATAAAAATATTTATTTGACATACACGACACACTACACACATACGACGAAAAAACGCACTTGTATTTTATGGATTTCGTCTTTATTTCTGAACGCATTTCTTACATTTCAATTGTTCAATATTGCATATATTATATTATATGGAACACTCTGAAATACACGTATACCAACGACATAATAATATAATATAGTATATACATGATCTTTAGAAAAGTTTAATATAAATACAAAATACAGAATACATATTTATTAAATTTACACTTTAATTATTAATTAAATTATATAAATTTTAATAATTTTAGTTGTAACCTGTAATGTAATTGGTGTAGAATTAATAAAGGTTTTTATTATTATTATTATTTTATATATATATAATTTTATTTAATTAAATTAAAAAAAAAATACGGTTCAACCATTCTTTGGATCAATTAAAAAATAACACTAATTACGAACATATACATTAACAACAATGTAAAACCCATAGATACATAAAAGTATAAAACCTATTTAAAAATATAATTCGAATGGATTTAATGATTTTATGATGATTATTAGATATTTAATAACAAAACATATAAATTAAAAAATTTGTAATAATTATATACATGTATGTATACTGCGTATACACTCGTATATAGACATTATTTCAACCTCCAGTAATTTTTAATAATGCCTTTACAAAATTCTATAGGTAGTTAAAAACATATTAAATTTTATGAATACTACACATAGATTTAAAAAATATATATAAATAGTTGTCAAAAAAATGTTTTTTGTAATTAATATAACTTTTCACTTTTAATTTTGTTTTTTGTTTTTGATAGGGTTGTAAAATGTACATAAAAGCCATTTATTTTGCATTATACCACGTCATATGTGGCTCGCCGGTTAATTTTATATCAAATAACACAAAATGAAATATATTACGGTTGGATTAAATGGGATTTTTTTTTTATACGTCCCTCTGAAATGTCTTTTACATTTAAATATATATAAAACGTGACCGTTTAGTTTTGTACAAAAAAAAATATATCCCAACAATAGAAACATAATTAATGTTACACCTAATCGTACACATACAGTAATAAACAAAAATATGAACGAACGTTAAAAATAATTCTACAAAAAATACAATATGCATCTTAGACGTGTAACTTCCCATAAGTATCACAAGAACAAAGGCACTTTACTTCTACTTATAAGTTTATATGTAATATGTCTTATTAAATTAAAAGAGAATAATGTTGTTAATAATATAGTAGGTATATGGATTAGACATAAAGGTATATGAGAGTAATATGATTTAAAAATAGTAAGTAATAAAAATTTTAAAAAGAAAAAAAATAGGAATGCTAATATAAAAATTATAATGTTTAATCAAACTTAATTATTAATAGGTACCTAATCGATTGTTTTACGGAAGATTTAACTATAATATTCATTAAATAGAAATATTAGTAAAAGATTTTCAAAAATTTTGTATAGACAATAAAAACAAATATAATTAAAACATATATAAATTCAATATTTTGTCAACTTTAAAAATAATACTAGTTAAAAACCAGACATAATACAAACGATGCATAAAATACGTGTCAAAATTAATGAGTATATAACTCCTCATAATATTATGATTATACATATTACTCGTAATCAATTAAAGTTCAATTTTGTTTTAACTTTATTAAAATCTGTATAGTTTAATTTTAAAAATATCTATTATTTTGATTAGAAATTATAATTTTGTGAATATAAACGTAAATAAATCATAAAACACGTATTAAAATAAAATGTTATAGGTACCTACAGTAATTGTTAACGACAAACATTTTTTTAACATTATATTTTTTATTGCAATAATGCATATATATTTATTATATAACATCAATTTATAAAGTATAATATTATTTATCTAATTATTATTTTTGTTCGTTATTATACAATATAATTAATTAATTTATATCTAATGTAATTACCCAAATAACCTGGAAAGAAGTTCGTATAAAAAAAAAATTATTATTCAAAAAGAATCCTCAAAAATACCACAATATTTTTCAATAATTATAATATAATATAACGAAAGTATAATATTATGTAAATTATTTGTTAATTTTATACGACGCTGAAGCAACAATAGTATATATAATTTAAAAATATATAAATATAAATAAATTATAAATTAAATGTAACAGAAATAATTTTATTTACAAACACAAGAAACACGTTTGCATATTATTATTTAATAACAATTGTGGGAATTTATTTAATATATTTTTTTTTTTTTTTTTTTTTTTCATAAATAGTGAAGGAACAAAATGTAATGTAGTTAATATAAAGTGACATCAATAAAGTTTATTTTTATTCGTTAAAGAAAACAAAGAAAATCAATTAAATTAAGTGAAATATTATGTTCTAGTATAATCTAACCTGATACATTCAGATTTTCATCATAAATACACTATTTATATTAAACAGAATACTATATTTAAATATTCTTTTAATTTTAGAAACAGCCTATAATATAATACAAAATAAAAATATATAATTATTTTAGTACCTATTCAATTACCATTCAAAAAACTAGAAAATATAAATTATATTGTTTAAAAAATGTTCGTGTTATCTAAATAATTGAATTAATATTTTCTTTAGTAATATTTATTTCATGTAATTAATATTATTATAACTGTAAGTATTATCAAAATGTGCAGATAATGTACCACAAAAATTAATTAATGTATAATAATAATACACACAAACAAGTGCAAAAGTTTAAAAACAAAACTAAACTGCAAATTAATATTAATTTATATTCCTATAAAACTATAATACAAACACTGATATTAATACACGCACCTATACGTAAAAACAAAAGTATTATTACTTTTATTATAATCGACATTTAAATAAAAACAGAAATAACAAATTTCAATAAAAAATGCGCAATTTAAAGTAATTTTAAACATTATTTCGTGTTTTTAAATTAATTATCGATCATAAATAAAATGTATAATAAAATATAAACTTTCCATGATAATAATTACTGAAACCCTAATTATCACATCAACCTAACCTAGCCTTACATTACTAATATCGGTAAGTAATAAGATTAAATATACAAGATAATTTATTAAATACAATCACTATTTTATGGAATATAATATCTATTACCACACTACAAAAACTAAAAAGTAAATTAAAAATAAAAATAAAATTAATTTTTATGTGTTAATTATAACTTATGAAACTAGTTTCAAAAATTAAAATTCATTAAATACAAAACAAATAATTTTGAAACACAAGTATGGTAGAACATAGAAATTTTACGTAATAAAATTGCGACAAGATTTTAATTAATATACAGTAATAAATCTAATTCTAAGTAGATTTAATGTGTGTATGAATATAAAAAGGTTTTAAAAAATGAAACCTATTTTTAACAAATTAAAAAAATTAAAATATGCATAATTAATAAAATAACTATAAAAATAATATTTATAAATACGAGTAAAAATATATAAATAGACCTACAAATACATAACACTTCGTAACCTTTAAAATAAATTAATATATATATATTTTTGTATAAATTATAAATACATAGGTAATTTTTATAATTATTTTATATATTAAATATAGTTATAATTTATTTTGAAAAAATGTTTTTCAATTATAATTGCAATGAAAAAATTATTACAAAATATGAATTTTAATATATAAAATATACATTATTATGAAAATTTTGTAATGATTTCTTTTAAATGTTTTATAAATTATACTCATAAAATGTAGACAATAGATATAAATATACAAATACTATTCAGTTTGTTTATAGCTAGTTGTCTTTAAAGTGTTAGATAGCTTCTATAGGAAAAGTTATAAATAATTCAGTATGCATAATACCCTGAATATGCTTAATTTCTTAAGAAATGTATACATCGTAGCATGCCATTAAATATTCTTAACTGAATATCCCATGACCCATGGCCATAGTTATCATCATAGTAGATTTATAGCAATCATTACCCAAACAAAATTTAACATAAAATTAATATATTTTATTTAAAATTAAAATTTAATAATGCATTTTGAAGGTATAATTCACCTATACAAAAATAAAACATAAGAAGAAATATAACATATTAGTAGGTATTATAATAAATTACAATAAACGAAATTTTATGAAATAAATAAACTATATTTTATTTTATTTTATTTAGGCAGAAAACACTAGCACTAAAAACAAATACTCGATATTACTATTATACAATCGTGAATTATTATTGGATAATATGCATGTAACTTATAAAGAACTTTTAAACACGTTTTAAAATAAATAGATAACATAATTAGTAATTACTAAAAATTTTACTAAAATTATTGTAAAATAAGCTTGATATAATATACAACGAAGTAGGATAGATTTTTTATCCTTTATATATGGTTTATAGTAATTATACGAAAATTAAACAACCACAATATCCATACTATAAAAAAATATTAAATTTTTATTAATTCTACTACAATTTAATTTAATATGCACTTAATATTACATATGTGATATTATGAAAAAATAAAAATAATTTTTAGGGTTAAATCAAAAACATGTGACTAATGTAATTGATATACTATAGTATCTATAAATCATAAAAAAACATACTCAACTATAACTGTGAAGTGTTGTTAATAATATTTCAATAAACACCTGGGTTACAGCTGTGAATTGTGACACATAATAATTATGCTCGACAAATAGGTACAATGTACTTGTACATAACAATTTCAACACGGATTTTACAATCACTTATTATTTAAAATTGCAATTTTTTTTTTTTAATTATCTTTTGTGTGGAAAACAAAAGGGATCTGAAGTTATTTTATATTTTTATATAAATTATAGCATTTACATATAATTGTAAATTTATTTACAATAAATTCCAAATGTCAGAATTCATAAATTATATAGATAATTTTATTTACTTATTTAGTAGTACGTTTATTTATTTGTATTAATACAAAATATAAGTTATAAAATATTATAATTATTTTTATTAAAACCCACACTTACTCGTATATATAAGTAAAATATATTGTATGGATTTATTCTATACATATATGAATAAATACTGTAAACAGTATACTCATATGCACTATACATATATGGTATTTCAATATAATATATAATTGAATTGTTTTGAGATTCAATAGAAATTTTTACATACATGTCTGTAGACACAATTATATTGATATCAAATTAATAAATTTTTAATTACTTATTAATTTGATCATGAATTCAGCAACATTCATGTAATATGTAATCTGTGTTTTTACTAACCTTTAAAAGCAATATTTCACATATAGGTATATCACGTGGGAAAAAGTACTATGTGCTCATTGTGATCTACTACTAAAAGTATTTTCTATACTTATATATATGTATATAATATATATTCGATTATTATCTAAATGCATTATAGAACATACACTTTTCTTCCCAATTAATTTAAATGAAATTTTTCTTTCTAAATATAAATCTAATTAACATATTCATATATCGTATGTAAGTATAATGGATATATTTAATATTACCATTTCCATGAACATTGATCAAAAATTTAGAACATGTCTAACTAAGAATTCCTTATTTGATATATTAACCGTATACATAGTGTAATGTACAATGCAAAAGGATAATCCTGCTGTTTACTTATAGTCCCCATTGTTATTTCCATTTCTGCAGAAATTCACCATAAATCGTTGAACACAACAACAAAAGCTCATACGATAGAGATATGTTCTGTAAATACGTCACGCTTGATAATCTCACCTTTATAAATGGCTTAAACCTTAAACCACAATTATTTAGAAATTATATCTAAATTTAGACCTTTAAAGAATACAACTCACTGATAATAATATTAATATATCATAAAAGTAATCAATATAATCATTAATCATAATAATTATTTTATTATTACATTTTTTTTGAAGACCAAGAAAAACGAATTATTAAATTCATACATATAATTAAATAACTATAACTATTCTCATTAAAAAATAAGAACCTAAAAGTAAATTATCAAATAACCAAAAAATTATAAATAAATTTGTAATTTTGGTTAAATAAAATTAATTAAGCAATTAAAAATTCGCAAACTATAATAATATTAAGGGGATTGGAAGCGTCGATTTTCTTTCTCTGTCTAACACACATAAAAAATAGGGATTTAGATGTTTTCTACTTCCAACGTTACGATCAATCTAGTTATGCGATAAGGGATCTGAAAACGGGTTTGAATTCGTTAGAAAGTCTACTTTAGATCGACTTTCCCACTTTTAGAAATTTTCTTCTCACTGTTGTTGAAACAAATTTTATTTAAAAATTTATAAATACTCAATTTTTGAAGAATTTAGGACAAAGAAAATGAAAAGTGGGAAAGTCGATCTAAAGTAGACTTTCTAACGAATTCAAATCCGTTTTCAAATCCCTTATCGCATAACTAGATCGATCGTAACGTTGGAAGTAGAAAACGTCAAAATCCCTATCTTTTATGTGTGTTAGACAGAGAAAGAAAATCGACACTTCCAATCCCCTTAATAATATATTCTTATATAATTTTAATAAGTATAGATTAATAAAATATAACAGTAAACAGGTAAAATTTCTCAAATAGAATTAAATAAATATACTCGTATCTCACAATTTTCTTAGAAATTAAATTAAAATACTTTCCACCGAAAAGAAATGTTTTAAAAAAAAATAATAATTAATAATTAATAATTAATTAAAATAATAATATATGAAATATGTAATTGTAATTTATTCAGTTTAAATACCTACTTTAATTATTTTTAAATTTCATACATTAATATTAAATTATAAATTATATCTGAACATATTATACAAGTTTAATATTATTTTGTTATATGAAAAATATTTACATCACTGTGTTTATAAATATATTCATTACACTAAAATAAATACAAAGTTAACAAACAGATGTTTAGAAAGATGTAAATATTCTCATGATACCCCTTCAAGGATAATGACAGTCTTCTAAAAAGATCTTTAAATTTTTAATTCAAAATTAAATGATAAATTTACCCGAACCAATGGCATTAACTTATTCAACTGCAAATACCAAAGCTTTTAAAGTCAGCATACTTTATAACCGTAAAGACAAGTTATACCAAGTTATATCAAACCAATTAATAACTTAAAATATATATTTTAATGTCTTAAATAATTAATTATATTTAAATCATATACAACTGCACCCTGCACGTATATATTATGTTTCCATAGCATATATTTTTAATGTACGAAAATTTTTGAGTTTATATTTTATAATAATCCGCGTTCTTGAGTAAATATAATGAACACAAAAAGGAAGTAACCCACGATATATAAGGTTAATGTTTATCTTTGGGCACGAGAGTACGTGATTTTATGCGGTGCGAACATTGGGACTTATGGCACATTATTGGTTTGGTTTTTATGATCTACACATGTGCTGTACAAGCAGTAAGCATGCGCGTCGAATGACAATTAGGGTTTAAACTGTTTTCCGGAACTCGTGCACGTATATACCTACCAAATTTTATATTACTTTTATTCTTTATTCAGTTCTAATTCCTAAGGACCCATTCATAAATTATTACTAACGACAAATAAAATTGCAATAAATTGGAAATTAAAGATATATGATATTATTTAATAATGTCACACTAATTAAAAACTTAATCAAATTCTATAAAAAGTATATAATATATTTTAGAAAACTTAATGGTTATAACTTAGAAATTATAATTTATATCAATAATTTATTGGTAATATGTTAAAATTATAAGTAAATTTAATAATATTTTAATTAATTACACTGTATAAATTCTACAACATTAATATTATTATAAAAAATAATAAATTAAATTAATATAAAATATATATTTTATGTATTTGATCAATGATTATTAATAAATATTCAATATAATTTAAATACATTATCATACAGAAAATTATTGATCTAAAATATATATGTGTTATATACATTATTAAAACATTTAAATGCACCAAAATGCATTAATCAGAAAACTAAAGCACCAACTAAGCATCCAATATTAGTCTACTTTTAGCCTAGAGATAATATGTTATATTGTTAAATATTTAATAGGAAGAAAAATACTTTGATAGAAATTTAGAAACTAATCTTAGAATTCAACTTAAATTAATCTTTCTTTATAATAAATAAAATATATAATACCTGTTATTAGTAATTACACATGATTCTCGAGTTATATATGTATAACATAAACGTAATCTATGCGTATATTCTAATAATGAGTTATATCGAAATCGCTATGGAAATTCTATCGTTATTTACATTATTTTTCAATGTATACAATATCGATTCTAATAATTATATGAATTCCATTATGATTTTAATGTAAAAATTCAGCAGCAATATATTAACAACAAAGTACGATTGTAAACCTACTAATAGAAAAGATCCCCTATGGTGTTTGAGTCTTTTCAGACTACACAGAGGATTAATTGACGCGAACCCTCAAATTATAATTAAAAACATAACTACGTACAAAATAAATCATTATAATATTTTATTAAACCTTAAGTACATTTTAAATTTCTAATAAAAAAATCAACGATTATTTTTTATAATCATACAATATGCAAACATTGCATATCACGTGTTTGAAATTAATATTAAATTATAATAACAAGATATATAATTATAATTTTAAATAATATTTTAAAATTATCACCTAGGTACATTATACGTATATGCAATGGTGATCAACATTTATTTTTATAAAAGTTGTGAAAATTACATAGGTACTTACAGTTTTAAAATCATTTCCATTATTTTAACACGATTGAATTCGATTTATGTACAATATTACTAGGTAATATTAATACATACGTTTATTAAATTAAAAAAATTACTTGTTAAACACACTAAAATCCATTAAAATAAAAAAAATATATTAGTATAGGTAAGTTCGTACCTATTGCCTATATTAAACGTAATTACATACGTAATGATGATACCTGCCTACTCGTAATTATTATAAATAACCTCAATGCTCATATTATATTATGATTTTGAAATTTAATATAATATGAATTAAATTGTAGTATAAATTGATGATATTTTGTATAACAAGTACTTCCGTACTATCGTACAGATGAATTTAATACATTTTAGATTCTGAGCGAAGCGAAGAATGTATTGGTTTTACAATGATGTGTGATTTTTTTTTGTTTTTTTGTTATTTTTTTTTTTATTCTGTAAACATTTTTACTACCCGAAATAATTCTCCGATTATCACGAATAGGGTATGTTTCCGGTAGCAAAGTGGATCTAGTTGGTACTTTATTTAGGTCATTTTTCGAATTTCTCAAAATTGACCCTAAGCGGTAGAAAAAACTTCAAAAAAATGACGAAAAAACGGCATTTTTCACGAAAAATGAAATTTTGACGAATTCGATTTCTATATTTCTCGATAACTCGGGCAATTTTTAAGATAAAGACTTGAAAATTTTTTTGGGTGTTCACATAGCTACTATATATTTGTGGTATAATTTTGGAACCGTTACGTTAATTTTTCTACAAAATATTGGACTTTGAATATTTCGTAAAATTCT
>JAIUCT010000014.1:2363447-2435959 GCA_021307375.1 Tetraneura akinire | reverse complement strand
ATTATATATATGTAGTAAAATTTTGGATCCGTTACATTAATTTTTCTTCAAAATATTGGACTTTGAATATTTCGTAAAATTCTCGTTTTTACGTATATAATGTTTGATAAAATTGGCAATTTTTGGTATTAGGGTCTGAAAATTTTACTGAAGTATACTTACATATTACATAACATCATACTAAAATATTAGAAAAATCCCTAATCTCAATTTTCTTTTATAGCTGTTTTAAGTTGATATTTTTAGTTCAAACGAAAATTATAATCTGACTGAACTTCGCTCAGAATCGTTTTTACGAATGCAATGGTTTATCATTGCATTCAAATTCGAATTAAAATTAAACGCTATGATTCGCACACCTGTATCCTGTGCGGCAGGAGTATCAGCTCTTTTTTTTTATGATATAAAATCGTATTTTTTTTTTTTTTTTTTTTTTTTTTTTTAGAATTAAATAATGAATGTTTCAATATTTTGATAATTTATTCTTCATCTTAATTTTTCCAACTACATACCTGTAATTTACTATATTCTTAGATGTATTCATACCTTAAAATAAAACGTATTCAATATGGCCCTTTATTTGTTAAATATTTAAGATTAAATATTGTAATATATACTATAGTGACAAGTGACTATATTATATGGTTATGTTTAAGCAAAATTAGTACCTATATTATATTATTAGTAATATGACGTATATACTCGTATAACAAAATTATTGTAAAATAAAATATGTCAAACTATTTATAAATATTTTATTATTTTAATTATAATTCAGAATTTTAATTTAAATTTTTAATCATCTAATTATTAAAAGCTATTTATAAATAAAACGCATTTTTTAATTAATCATCAATCATGATAATTAAATTTTATAAATAATGTTTCTCATATTACAAAAAATTAATTGATTTCATATTTTCAAGGATAATATTATAATTTTATAATGTTATACTTTTTATGAAAATAAAATAAATTTAGGTACGATTTTTTTTATTTTATCTGAAATTCATATCAAATGTAATTGAATTTTTATTTTAAACCATTAAAATCATAAATTGAATGATCAACTTAAAAAATACTGTGTTTATGTTGCTTGTACATGGGGGAGAGGGGAGTTCATCAATCAACTTTTAGTAAATAATTTTGGCGCTGACATTTTTTAATTGAACGTGCGCCTATATAGGAATTTGCTCAGTAAAAATGTTAAATATTGTTACCTGTTATTTCTTTGATAAAATAATTAAAATTAATATCGTCAAAAATGTATAGTTTCATTGATTTTTACTGTTCTCCTTTACATACTTTTAATAATTTTTCTTATACCGTATAATGTAGAATTATTAAAATTTGTTTAAAACGACTTATACACACATAAATATTATGAACGTAATGAAAATAATTTTAAAACCCTCTCTCATAATATCATAATATAAAGTATTATTATCAAAAATTCCACGCCATTAATGTCGATTCACATTACGACGGAGCGAAATGCGTTTTCCGTTCTGGTTATCCGTTGCTGTAGCATAACGAAGACGTATCAAAAACTTAATAAAATAATGATTATAATATATACGAGTATATACAGGCTATAATAATTCATATTACCTATATATTTTGCGTAATAATAATTACTAGTGTTGAAATTTATATTTATTTAATTAACTCATTTAAAATTTGTATTTTTACTTTAATTTTAAGTATAAAATTATGTTATACACGATGCACCTCATAATTATTAGTAGGTACCTCCATTATTATATTATTATAATTTATACGTTGACTTGGACTTATAATAATTAATAAAATATATATGATATTAAATAAAAAATAAGAAATTTTTAGAGAAAATAATCTCGTTTATGAAATAATAAAATTTGATAAAAAAAATGGCCTTGTAATTTATAATTTTATCCCGACAAACATTTTCACATTCGATTTTACGAAAACCCGAAGGGAGTTCGTCGGAAAACAGGTTAGGTCGCAAACAAAATATTATCTGTCACATATTCGTCACATGCCCGTTGAGCATTGCGAATGAATATACCTACATTTAAATAAATACAGAAACAAAGATTTTCTTGCTCGGACGGATTCTGGATGGATATACCACAGATTAGATTAAAGATGGATATACCAAGCTTCCGGCTTAGTGTGAATCGACTTTTATACTACGTACACCTACGTAAATTCGTAAAGTTCAACAATATTATTGTTAGATTTTACATATTATATCGTTGTCCTATAATAATTAATAGTACATCCATTTTGTATAAGACAATACCTTAATAAAAAATAAAAATCATTGTTATCTGCCCCAACTGGAATTTTCACAAATATTAAATATTTAGATATGAAATTTTTATGCTTCGGTAAGTTTAATAATTTTCAACGTTAGGAGGAAGTTTATATTTATAATATATTTATATGTGTATAGGTATATTTATTTTTTTTAATCAAAACTTGAAAAAGTTTGTATATTCCCTCCCCGACTTAATAATAAGCGCAAGATAATATCCGTTTCATGACATGACAATGGTTTTAAAGTAGGTAACTCAAAAAACTTAAATTAGAAAGTTGTAAATATTAAAATGAAACTTAAAATATATGTCATTGTCATGTATACTTACCCGTGTGACATATCACATATTACGCGGCGGTCACGTAAAAGACAAAACAAATATGATATCATAATATGTAATAACATATAAATAAATTCGCATACCTACTTATTATTATTATTATTATATTGCATTTTATAATAGTATAATAATATAATATAATATATAATAATGCGATTCTGCAGTGCAGCAGACACGCGATGAACATAATAATTTCAAATAATTATTATCATATTTAATTTTCGTTGAATGCAAAATATAAATCAATATTTAAATAATGTTTAAACGATAACAATATATTATGCATAATATATCCTATATATATCTTTCATTTAACAATAGGACGTACCTATATTATATATACCTAGCTGATATAATATCAAGGTCGTAGATTCAACTCTCTCCTCTTTCCCCTGCCGAAATGTTTCTTTAATGTCACTGATGTATATTATTATACGAATATGTGTATTCGTTAAAAAATGAATTATTATAAATTTATAAGTACACGCAATTTTTAGCACATTACATATTATTATAATATCGTGTAGGCGTTAGGGGTGTCAGGTACCTATTATAATATATAATATTAAAAAAAAATTGTATTAGGTACATTTGAAAGGGTTATTATTAATATTAATAAGTATAATTTTTTTTTTCATATTACGTATTGCCGTATTGGACCAATAACTTAACCTTCGTTATACGTTTTTCATTGTAAGCACGGTATAATAATATAATATTACATGTATACTGAAACAAAAATGAAATTTAAAAAACGATAATACCTATTTTATAATATATTCACCACTCTACTCTGTAGTCTGTACGTTGATCCAATTATTGAATAAAAACATAATGCTTCGTGCGTAAAACAAAAAAAAACCAAAAAAAAAAAAAACAAAATAAATAAATAATTTTGAGCGGAGCAGACATTATGAAATTACGCGTCAATTTTAATATTTACACGTTATTATTAAATATAATATATACCTCGATATTACGGTGGAAATTCAAACATTATATCTCGTATATTATAATATTATCATATTATTATGTACATAATATTATGTGTATTATTTATACGACGTTTGCCTAAATCGTATTGTTTTCCGTGCACAATTTTCAAACGAATAAACGCCGAGTATTCGTTTTTCAGCTCCGATAAATTGATTGTAAACCTGGGTTAAAGATTAAATTATTTTATTGCGCGGTCTCCAACCCTTTGACCATACATTCACCGACGATGGCGTTTTAATTTGTTTATAATATACGGGTCGAAAACCCGCGGACCACAGAAATATTACAATTTATTATACGTTTTATTATTACTAAACACGTTAATAATACGTAAATTATTATTATTATATTAAAACATATACGGGTGAAATAAATTTAAAATATCGATATAAAATAATGACTCATCTTCGGCGTTCAGCGATATATTATGGAATACGAGTGGCGGTCGTTCGTTACTTGTTTGTACTCGTACAACAAAATAATATGTATAACATAATACAGGTATCCACTTGCGTTGTTAACCGTTACCAGTAACGCGTTTTTTATGTATAACGTGCAAATATTTAAACATTTCTCGAAATTATTACCGTAATATTTATTTATCGTATTTAGTAACGTACTATCGTTATCGTTATTACAACGGGGCTATATTGGATTACAGTGGTAGTGGTATCCCCGGTGATGAATATTTTATACCGAGTAATGTGCACCGCCGAATATTGGAAAATCGAACTATTACATTAAAATATTGTTGTCGAGTCTATATACCATATACGCATTGGTATTAGTATAATCATAGATTAAATCTATGGTATAATACAGTATCTACTCCGTAATTAATTACACATAATAATTGTCCGACGAGCTATTAAGTAATTGCTATTTCGGTAATAACAATAACAATAATTATTATAACACGAATAAATAACGAATAACGAGTTCGGATCTGGTAACTAGTTTATGGTAAGTACAATAATAGCTAGGACCTAGGTACTATAATACGGGTTCCGTGTACATTACGATTAAAGACCATCGCCAACCAAGAACATAATAATAATATTATAGTGACGTTTAGGCGTGCAAACCGCATACGAAACGAACGAACGAAACGTTCTCTCGTGGAACAGTATTTTAAATGTATATAAACACGGCTGGTGTTTTTGATTTTAAATTTTTATTTTGTAAACAAATTTCGCATAATTTAATAATAAATTCAAAATGTTCAATAATAAATTTATTTCGTTTTTCAAGTAAGTAAAAATGTACCGTCAATTCTATTTTTATATCTTCCACCCAAGTATACCTATACAATTATATAATATTGAGTACCTAACCTAACCTTTATTGACTATATAACGTGCAATACAATGACGTAAATATAGTAAATAAAATAAACGCGATGTATTTTGGTAATTTTTTTAAAAAAAAATAATAATAAATCATAAAGTATCTTATTAAAAAAACAATAATAACACAAAGGTATTATATTATAAAATCATTTATCAATATTGACAATGAACCTTATTGGTGAATGGTGATGTTCTTTAGTATATTATAATTGATTTTATAAAATCAATGGTATTATATTAATAATTAATATATTATTATAGCCTATACAACAAACAACTATAATGTTTAATTTTAAAACACAATAACTGTTTGTAAATTAAATCATCAACAATCGTGTATAATAGTACGTCGAAGTTTTTGGTTACAAAATATACAAATATACTGACACAAAGTCACGTCTGAAATTCGCTTTTTAGAAGGCCGAGGGCATGTAGAATTGAATTGAAACCATCGTGTTTATGCGGTAATGACATTGAAAATCGTTCAATAAAATTAAACAAAGAACATTGGTCCAAATGTTTTTTTTCTAAAAATGACAATTTTTATACAACACGACACGCAGTTCGTGGCAAATTTGAATTTATTTTTATTGTTTTGTTTTTTAAAATAAATTTTGCAATTCATATGGACGATATCATGAAATCGCTAGACCGATATTTTTTTATCCAAAAAGAAAGAAAATTCTGCAAATATACTGTAAAAAGAATAATTATGCTATAAATAGAACAAAATATTCCTAAAATATGAAAAATTATTCTAAAAATAGTACAAATTATTATAAAACTAAAAAAAAATGCTTAAAAAGAGTTCAAATTATTCTAAAAAAAAGCAAAATTATTCTAAAAATAGCAAAATTATTCTATAAATAACACAATTATTCTAAATATAGATATATTATTCTAAAAATAGAAATAGCATTCTAAAAATTGAATAAATTATTATAAAAATAGCACAAATTATTTAAAAAATAGAATAAGTTATTCTTAAAATAGAAATAATTATGCTATAAATAGAAGAAATTATTCTAAAAATCGAACAATATTCTAAAAATAGAATCTTAATTCGGCAGATTTGTAATTGTGAAATTTTAAATTTATTATATCTAATTTTTACGTGAAAATTATCACTTAGAGAAATAATTGTTAAAAAAAATTTAATGATGAACATTATTCAATTATTAAATATGTATATACTCGTAATATGTTCCTTCCATCCAGTCACGTCTACAAAGGTTGTTTTTAGGATTTCAACTCAAACCCCGAAATTTTGTTTGAAAATTATATTAGTGCTCTACAAATTATTTACGAAATTACAATGTTATAAATGTAATATAGCAGCATATACGTAACGTACCTATATGTTGTAATATGTGATCATAATCATATAAAAAATACTTTTAATTTCCGGGTAGGGAGGCCGTAAATTTTATTAGTTAATAAACTATTAAATATTGACATTTACACTAAATTGTATATTGTATATATATAAATAACTTAATATATCTAACTTATGAACACCCCGAATATTTTTTTTTCTGTTTCCTCCTCCATTCATTTAAAACAGTCTTCAAATCTACTCTAGTGTCTAGTCTATATAACTATAGTAAAAACTTATATTACTAACTTGTATTAATGTATTATATTATTATGCGAATATATTTATATTTTATTTTTTTTATTTATATATCATATTATATAATGTTATTACGAGCTAATTCGGTATATCTTATATTTTAATTGGGTATGTCGATAGACGATAATAATTAATACTGTATAAAATTATATTGGATTTTGGATATAGGATGTAAAATTGAAATCGTAGGTATAATATTATTGTACGTAATAATGACTAAATGACCTTCTAGTTTGTTTTTTTTTCTAAGTATGAAATATTCATATTATTAAACATTTTTACTGTTTTATATAGGTTATAAATGTGAACTGCGGATGAGTGACTACTTCGCATCGTCATCGATTTCGTTTGAAAAACACTATAATATATGAGTACCTATATATTTTTATTATTATATAGGTATACTTATGAACAAACATTGACATAATATTATGTGTACTGTATACATATATATATATATGTATATAGGCATTATTTTACGCACTACAACGTAATAACATACGACGTGAACCATTTTTATTTGTCAACTCGACTATGAAAAAAAAAAAAAAATAGATAACCTACACCGGATCTGATTTGACACTTCTCTGCGCAATTTCTTCGGCAACAAAACGAACGTGAACTTGTTTTACACCCAAATCGTTTTTGCGATTTTACCTAACGCGTGTATACTATTATACGATGAGATTTCCACAAATAGACTCGTAATATTTCAATTTTAAGATATTACATAAAAAAAAAAAAAAAAATGTTTTAATTAACGCACCGACTAAACGTAATTCTTTACCGGGAACACATCTTGTTCGTGGTAATCGAATCGTTGTTTCTTCATTCGATTTTCGATCGAAAAAGTGTCTTCAGACGCATAAAAAAATATATTTATATTATATTATTTAGGATACTCTTCATATTATTATGATTGTAAAACCAATACATTCATTGCTTCTCTAAAAATAAAATCTAATAAAATATGTACTTAAAAATACTAATTTGTGTGAAAAATAAATAAATAATTGAAATTGTAGGAATATTTATTTCTAAGGATTAGAATCAGAAAAGGATTAAATAATTTGAGGGCGGTAAGCAAATTAATCAGATGAGCCTAAGCCTAATTAATTAAGCACTTAATAATAAATACAGGTAACATCAATAAAATATATTATGAAGATTATTATTTTCTATTATATTTTTTATTAGTCTTATTTCCTTTTTTTTTTTTTTTATTAAGGCAAAGTGAATACGATAAATAAAATAAAAATTTAATTTCATTAAATATTTTATAAATGAACATAAATAAGATTTAATAAAAAAAAACATAACCATGTTAATCAATCGTTCTGATCACAAATATAAACTCATCTTATTGTTATACTGTGCGGTGTATAATATTAATATTAGGTATTTTTAATTATTTTTATATATAATTTATCAACGGCCCGACAATTAAAAATATATTTTTATATATACAGGACATTTTACAGGCCAAATTATTTCTAGGTTACGGCCCAAGAAATGCTTACTTTTTGTTCGTAAGTAAATCATGTCCTGATTAGAATGATTATAAAAAACAGAAGAGCTAATACTGCTGTACAAGTATAAAGATGATAGTGTTGAATTTTAATTAAAATTTGAATGCATCACAATTCACAATGGGAAAAAACGATTCTGAGCGAAGTTCAGTCAAATATAAGTAGTATTGATTAATTTTTTTACATTTTTATCAAAAATTTAAAACGCATTACATTCTAATTTACATGTAATAAAATTTTAGTACTCTTACGTTAAAATCTAAATGTAAATGAGTATTTAATGTATCTGTGTGCTTTTATGTTTTTAATTTTTAATTCATCTCGTTCAAAATCTAAAATGTATTTTTTGCTTGAAATGAAATGTAAATAAATTATGATCAAACATGATATCAATTTATGTAGTTAAGTTATAGAATTTAAAAAAAAAAAATTAATTTAAAATAAATACTTAACAGCGGGCATTTTATTATAAAAAATATATGTAAACATGTCAATATTTTGAAATACTAACAAATAACTTCATTACTTAATAATGATAGCTGAAGTCATAAAAAAAATTGTAGGTAATTAATTAATTTACACATATAATATATCTGCAATAGGCTTTATATTCTACTTTATAGTAATAGTAAATAATATACAAAACTGTATACACACGAATAAAATATAACAATAATAAAAATGAATTATTTATAAAATGTACTATATACTTAAGTGTATTTATAATATATTTACAAATATTATTATTTTTTTTTTTAATATTTAAATAATTTTAGATTTATAAATTATAAATAATAATATATTATGTAGTCCATGCATATATTTTTAATTATTTTAATTTTACGAGTAATTAAATATTTCTTAAATTAAAGAAATAATCAAAAATACACATATTAATGTTTAACATCAATAGATTTTGATGGTTCTGATTCAATATTAGGGTTATTACTTTTGTCTGGAATGATATCTTTTTGAGCGATATACGAAGTTGCTCTAGTAGGTGCAGCCATACCTTCGTCAATAAGTTTCTGCCTTTCTCGTAACATTGAAGCTTTCATATTACTCATTTGATGGTAATAACAGAGTTTACACATACTACAAACTGTCAAACCAATCCAACAAGACCATGACGCCCATATTCCAAACTATAAAAATTAAATAATGTAGAATATAATATTAATGCATAAACTGAGCATAATATTTTGAAGACATTTTGAATTTATGGAGAGACTGAGAGACCAGAATAATATTATGAACTTTTAATATTAATTATATATTATTACAATTTTAATTGTTTTAAAAAAATAAATAAATAATAAACAATGTTCTATATTTAATATAAAATAATAAAATCCACTTAGGTAATTATACCAGAACTATTATAATTAAAATTTAAAAATTATTATATTATACTATATTTGTATAAATTCAAAATAAATAAAAATACATATCAAATAAATAGAATTAATTCAGATATAAATAAATGTATCTTTGAAATTAAATAAAAAACTATCATAATACAAATATATTTGTAGCCGTAATTATTAAAATATAAATCATTTTTGATGATCAAACAGAAATCATAAACTTATTCGATTTATATCCGGTATGTCTATATTGTATCTATTTAGTGTACTATTATAATATGTTTTCTTGAATTATATATTAATTTGTAAATATTTTTCATAAATATGTTTCCAGTTGAAAAGTGGGTGTAGTTGGTATTTTAATTAATTTTTTTAATTTCCCAAAATGCGATAATGCGATAAAAATAACAACCAAAAAATGATGAAAAAACAGCATTTATCACGAAAACTTAAATTTTGACAAATTTTTAAAATATTCATAAAATTCTCGTTTTTATAGCCAATGGGAGGGATATAGGTCTAAAGAGGATAGTGTTGAATTTTGATTGACATTTGAATGCTATGATAAGTCATTTCATTTAAAAAACGATTCAGAGTGAAGTACTGTCAGATTTGGGTATTTATGTGACTCATTTAGGGGTTTTAAAGGCATGTTATACATATGTTACTTATACTTATCTTCGTACAAACTGTAATAATGTAAAAATTTCATTTAATACATTTAGTTTCTAATGAACTTCATTCAAAATCGTTTTTCGAGTGTAATTATTTATCATTATTTTCAAATTTTAATCAAACTTCAACACTATACTCTTTAGACCCTTCCACAGCATTATCAACTCTTATTTTTTCAATAATATTTTTCTATAACATATAATTAACTAATAATAATTTAATCAATACCTGTGCTACTCCCAATTGAAAGTAAAAACCAGATGTATCAATACCATCCTGAATATCAATTGGATTACCAGCTGCCATTTCACACCTTTAAAATTAATATATTTAAAATTGTTTTTATTAATATTTAGATACAAGATACTTAACAATATTATGTATTATTAAAAAACAAGAAAAATATATAATAAGATATATTATAATTAATAATAGTTATTAACAAATAATAATATAAAATTATTATTTAATATTTGCTGAAATAAAATTTATTATAAATTACAAAGTATATAATATAAAAAATTTGGAAAATAAAATTTATAAAATTAAACAAACTTTTAAAATCTAAATTTGAATAAATATAGATTAAAATTATTTTTCTATGTAAGTTAATTAATCCTGAATAAATTGAGATAGTGATGATAATAATCGAACAACTACAATAATCAAATTATAAATAATTAAGTTTTTTCTTAATAAAAAAAAAAAACTTCCTTGAAAATAATCACTAATAATTTGTTTACTGTTATAAAAATTATTTGAAATTATAATCAAACAAATTTTATGAGTATTTTTTAATATAGGATAAGTTAGGTAATATACCTAATAGGGTAGGCTAATATAAATAAAATTATGCCATTTCACATTATTTAAATTGTGTTTGCATTATTTCATAGAAAAATTTTGTTTAAAAATAATAGTTATTGGATTAAAATTTAATAATGAATAGATTCCCAAATTTTGGGTCACAATCCAAAAGTGGATTATAATACAAATTTTTTAATGTTTTATATTAATATATAATAAATTAATCTTTGCATAAGCAAAACCTCTTTAGGATGAGTCATCAAAACCTATATTTTTAAAAATGGGTTGTACCCATAACTTGTTTGGAAACCTTCGATATTAAATATTATTCATTAAATTATTTATATTTACATTTTTTTATTATAAAAGCAATGTATGCAATATAAATGATAGTGTATTATGTACAATCAAGTTCTTTAAAAATTTGGATCAAATCTTAATGAAAAATTTTAGTAATTGAGATATCTCAATAATTATTATTCTCAATAATCAAGTAACTTCATCATTAAATTCAGGAATATTATATTTATTGTTATGGTATGTACATAGCATATTATGAACTTAAAATATTTATTTAGGTATAGGTTGTCTATATTTTACAAAATAATAACTTCAAAGATAAGAAGCATATTTAAACATATTAATTACTATGTAAAAATACAAAATATTACGATATTACTTACGATGGAAATCTTTCAATCATGTCATTGCACCATGTCATAAATCCAAATGTTATCATCAGTGCACCATTGATAGTAAAAACACACATAAGTGCACATGTAATGGCATCAATGAATGTCAATAAAAATGAACTGAAAAATTAAATAAACCATTAATCCATTATAAACTAATAAAATGTTAGGAGGTTTTTTAAACTTAAAATTATTTAAAATAACCTATACTTCACACTTTAAACTACACTAATATTATATATTACTAACCTATCAGTTCCTTTATAAGCAAAAATAGACATTCTATATGTCTGTATTGATGATATTACTAAGAGTAAAACTCCAACAAATATTGAATAGTTACAATAGGCTTGAGATGCCCAATTTACCAAAAATTGACCATTTTTTTCTAGCCATTGACCCGAAGAAAACAGAAGACAATGCCCTCTAAAAAACAATACATCCATTAGATAATTTCAAAATTATTAAAATATAAATGTATATGTTTATTACTTAAATTCATCTTGATGAAGACTCATTGGTATGATAATGCATAGTGAAAGAATCGCTGCTATTGTATAACCAGCTATTTGACTCAACAACAATTTATTCGTGAGGGCCATTTGTTATATAATACACCTAAGGGAAATTTAATATTTAATTTGAATTGATATTCGAATGAAAAATTTAAAACAATAAATATTAAGTTACATTTAATACTTTCGAAACCAACAGGTGAACATTAAATATTTAAAAACAGTTGTCCAATGTTCTTTGTTCTAAATATTTAAAATTTTGTAAATATACAATATTGTAATCAAATAAGCAATAGTAATAGTCAAATTACTGTAAAATAACAATAAAAAATTTAGGTACTTGGTACTTACTTAACTTTAATTATTTTATGTTTATATTTATAGTTTACTTATTAAGATTTATATATTTCATATTAAATAGATTATTAATGATTACTTTTTCCTTTGTATGATATCATTATTTATATTTTTCAAATTGATAATAAACATATGGACACTGAACTTTCAGCTGTTATCTTAAAAAATTATGGTTATTTATTGTTCAGTCTTCACTTCTTCACTTCATTGAATGTCCTTTACTGCTACTGAGTTCAATTTTTTTTTTTTTATTAACTCCTCACTGATAGTAAATTAATACCTTAATGGTTATTGGTTTTTTAATCTGTAAATATTTTGTTCTTACTTCTTGCTTAATTTTTATTAATTCGTGTTCATGTTATGATTCTTTTTCTACATAATTAAACTTTAACATTAACCGTCTTCGTCTGGTCTGAATATAGAGTCAAAATTTAAAAGGCAACTAAAACTTATACGGTATAAGGTCTATGGTACTATTCAAATTTTTAATGTGATTATAATAATTGTGATAATATATAAAAAATGCCCCCACCTGAAAGGCGTTTATGGAAAATGGTATTTGATAATTTTATTAAATCTCTAAAATCCAAAACGAAGGAAGAAGCAATTGGCGTTGATAACCAGGGAAATAAATATTTTGAGATTCCGGCTGATCCTCAAGGTGGTCGACGTTTACCAAGAAGATGGTTTGTTCCATTAGATGAAGAAACTGGTGTACCTACACCAGAATGGTCACAATGGTTAAGAGGGCGACGTGATACACCACCAACTGACGAGGAAATCGCTTATAACAATCATATTGCTAATATGAAGAAGATAAATGCTGAAAAGATTTCACAGAAATTTGAACTTCCCGAGTCTAATGATAACAGCTGTACAGATAAAGAATGTACACAAAATGCCAAAGGATTTCCAGATATGTCAAACAAATTTGAAAGGCAGCCTGGTCAATTTAGTCGTTAAATATTTGTAAAATATGTGAATGAATTTGTATTATTTCTTTAAGTTTAAATAAACTGAATAAATTAAATTTATTTTTTATTTTATTTTATTTACATATTTATAAAAATTTATTAAATATGTAGCTATTTAACAATTAAAAGATTTCTTTGCTCAATTTTTTTAAGAAAACTAATATAAATTTCAAAAAATACTTCTAAAAAAGAAATTGTATAATTAAATCAATTATTATAAGTGCCAATTATACAATGTCGCAATGATTATTATAATTAGAGTATTATGCAAATCATTCATTAATTGCATACATTTATACATTAGTATATTTGGAATCATATCAAATAAAGGTAGTTGCTTTTAAATATTTTTTTAAACATGTTATATTCATGTTTATTATATTTAATATTACAATTGGTACTAATTTAATTATAACATTATAAAATTAATTATTGTGATTATAATGTTGAATTAATTTTCGATAAATATTAGTTTACTTAGAAACTTGGGTTTAATTATTTAAGAATAATCTATATATTTGCAAAAATAAATAAACAAATATTTATTATGAAGAATGCTTTTATGTGAATAGTAAATAAATGATTCAATTAAATATAATACTAAATATGAACAATTCATAAAGATAAAACATTTATTAAGAAAAAAAAAATATATTTACAAAAAAAAAATTGTATAATCTTACATATAATATAATTTTGTTAATACTAAAGCAACTAAACATTAAAATAAAATTATATACAAAAAAATGGTTAAAAGATTATTTAACTGGTATTAACCAGAAAAATCGCTATGATCAAATAATGCTTGGTCATAGAGTTCAGCCTTTACTAAACGCCCGCCAAAAAATCGACCATTTAAAGAGTCTCTAGCTCGTTCAGCCTCTGAAAAATATCAACAATTAAATATTAACATTAAAAACATAATTGGTAAAATAAATTACCCAACATTTGTATAAACTCTACAAATATTTTTACAATTGTATCAGAGTCATCATCTACACTATCAGATTGTTTTTCTTTATAAATAATAACACGTTCAACAACACCATATCTGTAAAAAATATTTTTAAAAATTTCATTAAAATTTAAAATTGAGTGAATGAATATAGTTAACACACTTGCTGCACTCATCTTGTATTTCTTCTTGTAAACTATCATCAACATCTTCAACGCCAACCATGTTTCTTAGTATAACAACTCGACTCTATATCACCAATAAAACATTAATTAATTAAATTACTTTATTATAAATTATGAAAATTTTAGTATAAAATTCATAATTAATCTATAAATATACTAATTTTTATATTATAGTTATAATATAATTATAAATTTGATTTGAATATGAAATTATAGTTGTAAATAATTTGTATTTTGGCTAAGGATGACAATAACTTCTACATATTATATGGCATAAATCAAAGTACTTTTTAATGATTATATAAGATACATGATACGAATACTTACTACTCTTTCATGTATTTTTACAATCTTCAATTTTATCGTTTATACTATACATTTATCCTAAATATTGTTTATTCATTTTTAAAGATATTAATAAAAAAAGTAAGAATAAAATAATAAGACAAGTTAAAAATTATATTTAAAATTGATAAAATTTAAAATATTAAAAAATTAACTAAATGTTATGAGAAGTACATGATGTATGGAAATTACAGTATAATTTTAAAAGTAAAATATCAACATTTCATATTATAAAAAATGATTATTTTTATTAATAATAATATAATTATATATTAAAATATAAATATATTTATCAAATTATACTAAAAAAGATACGAAAAGTTAATTTTTACATTTAAATTCTTAATTTTATAAAAACATTCTACAATATAATATTACATTAGTTAGATTTTAATTAAACATTTAAATATTTACCTCCGTTTTGCGCATTAGTTTTTGCATAACAAGATGTCTAGCACTTTGTCCTTTAATAGACATATTTTCTTGTTGTTGTAATGTTTGAGTTTCAGTTTCCTCCAATAATTTTTTTTGCAACTCTTCTTGTTTTTTTTGTTGATCAGCTCGTTTTTGTGCATCTACAGTCACCGTAGGAACTACAGGAGCAGCTAAATGTGTGGGATTAATAAGTGTTGGTGGAGGTATTGCCTGTTGAATAACTGGACTTAATCCAGTTGTTACTGAAAAATAATACATTAAATGTATTAGTAAAATAAATATTTTAGATACATTTTTTAGAATTTAAAATTACCTGGTATTATAGGTACAGTTGCTCTAATTTGCTGTGGTATAACAATTCCTGGTGGTGGTATAGCAGCAGCTGGAACAGTATTAATACCTAATGTAGTTGGTAACTGTTGTAAGCCAGGTAAAACAGATGTTTGAGCACTTAATTGGGAACTTAATTTACTTAAACCTAATACTGCATTTGTAGCGACTGCATCCATTGCTTGAATTTTTGCAGTAGCTGCAGCTGCTGCAACAGCAGCAGCTGTAGGCATGTGACTTGCTGATGAAGGTCCCTAAAATTAAAATATGTTTATATATTATTTTCTATTAGACAATATTAACTGACATTTGACTGGATTTTTAAATATGCCACCAAACTTACGATCAACATAGCTACAGTAATTTTAATATTGTAAATCATTAATATTAATTATATAGAAAAATTATACTCAGAGTTTATAAACATACTAACAACGGATCATACATTATATGAAAAAAATAAAAATAAAATAATAAATTTAATACATACATGAAGAGCATTTGGAGGAGTAATAGCTCGTCCAACTCTCAAGTATTGACCTCCTAGGTCAAAAAGATTCATTGACGATATTGCTTCAAGGGCTGCTTGGCGACCTTCATACTCAATGAAACCATATCCTCTATGTCTATTTGGAGTACTACCTTGAGCAAGTTTACATGTTCTTATTGGACCAAAAGCCTCAAATACACTTTTTATATCATCTTCTGTTAAGTCTGGATGTATAGACGCTACATATATTCGATTATATTGCTTAGCTTCCTCCTGAATCTCATCAATGACAGATTGTGCTTGGGGCATGTTACTAGGACGTCCTACCTAAAAGTAATTAAGAGTAATTCACTAAATATAATTATTATAAAATACTGTGAGTATTCAAAACAATATTCAAGTCTATGATTTATAATTTCTTTATAAAGTAAAATAAATAAAATCAAGATATTAAAATTAGTTTACTTGAATACAGCCAAATTAAAAAAAAAAAATATTGTAAGATTTTAAACAGTTATAAAAATATTAACTAGAAATTTGTAACTAACCAAGTATTAACTATTAAGTAATATGGAGTTATACATTTATTACATTTTAAAACCATAAAATCCAAAATTGAAAATTTTATCAAATATTATTGAGAAAAAATGAGATTCTTGGTTAATTTTAAAATTCTAAATATAAACCATGTAATAGTTCTAAAATGTTATCATGTATGTAATACGTAAACACTCAATCAGTTTAAGTTCAATATTTCTAAAGACATCGTAATATAATTGAAATCAAAATTGTTAAAATTACAGTTGTTTCCATGAAAATATTGTCAATTTTTGTTAGTTTTCATTCTATAAGGTCAATTTTAAGAAATTTGAAAAATGATCTAAATAAAGTATACCAACTAAAAGCGATTTTCTATTGGAACCATAACCTATTCATGGTAATCAGACAATTATTTTTGGTAGAAAATATGTCTTCATATATAACTATATATATAAATATATATATAAACACCCCTCGCTTTGTTCAGAATCCAACATTGCAAATATTAAAGAAAAGAATATATAATTTTACAAGTTTATCCTAAAATTTTATGCAGCAATTTAATCATAACACTCGATCTATTATTTAATTAGTTTGTTTTCAATTTGACAAATAATTAAAAATTATTTACATATTTGGAAGTATTTAATTAATACTTACAACTTTAATGTTTCGACCACCGAGCATAACGCCATTCATTTGTTCAAGTGCAAGTTGTGCAGCTTCTGGTATTTCATATTCTACGAATGCAAAACCTTTATGTTTTTGAGTAATAGGATCCCAAGACATATTAATTGATTTAATACAACCAAACGGTGAGAACGCCTGTTTAATTGAATCTTCTTTAAGTTCAAAACTAATACTTCCAACATAAACTCTAAAAAAAGTATTAAGCATTTAATATAAAACATATTTCTTAATAATTTAAATTAAATTAATAATCAAATAAATTTAAAAGCAATCAGATCTTATCAGCTAATTAATGAAATCATTAGTTAGGGAAACACAATAAATATAAATAAATATTAGTCTCAACCAGGTATCAATATTTTATAAATTATATTACATCATATTGCTAAAAATAAACTAATTTAAAACATTTATAAATTTTTTACAGACCTGCACATTAATATTAAAGCTTGATGTCGATGAAAAGACTTTGCTTGTTGCTGTTGATGAGCTAAGGTTTGTTTCATTAATACCATCTTAATACTTTGTTCCATGGCATACTTTTTTGCTTTGGCAACAGCTTCATTTTGTTCTGTACTTAATTTGATTAAAGGAGCTGCAAGTGCACCCAAAATACCAAGTCTTGAACCAGGACCTAAAATTCAATAAATTACATTAAAAAAAAATTAATATATTATATTTATATAATTTTATATGATATATTCATAATAACTCATAATAAAAAATAACTCACTACTTATCATTTTATAAGCAAAATTAAAAAAAATGAAATAAATAAAAATAATTATTAAGTACCTGATACTAAAGTACCAATTTGGTTAAAATCATATGGTGCTGCAGTGAATGATGAATTGCCATTGACTGAAAGGAAAACAATTGTTAATAAATATATCAAATAAAAAAGATAACAACATTGGTGAATCAATATTTTATGAATTTGTTATAGATTAAATAAGTATTACCTGAAAATATAAAAATAATTTTTATAAAAACTTAATAATTTATGTAACTTGAAATATTTGAATCCTTAACATAAATATAAGCATAAGCAATTATATTTATGATACATATAAATTATAAAATTTATGTAATTTATAAAAATATACAAAAGTATTGTTCCGCAAAAAAATCTTTAAAGTTACACAAACTATATTTAAAATAAATATAAAACAAGCAGCAAAAATGCACCATCATTATTTAATTAAAAAAGAAAAAAGATAAATATGTAAATGGAATATGCTAAATATTTCTTTTTTAATGAGTATATTTAACTAAAATCAATGTTATTTGCTGCATGTTTACATTTATATCAAATTAAAACATGGTATTGAGCAAACATAATATTGTATTTCCATTTGAGAGACCTTAACCGCAACGGGTAGTAGGCCTGACTTGCTCAGGTGGCTGCACTTGCTAGTAGAGGGATATTGGTCCGGAGACAACACAGAAGAGCATGACGAAAACAAAAACAAACCAAAATAAAATATAAAGTAGATACATTTTTAAATTCTCCTAATTAGGCGTCAATTATACTTACAACATTTTAAACAACCACGGGCCTACATAATGGACCAATTTGAAAGTTAACTCCAAAACTGAAATCAATTGATCCAAAAACAAACAAAATTTTGGATGAATAATATATTTCTAGAAAAATACACCTACATCCATTAAATAATTATAAAAAAAAGAATTTAGCAACTATGATAATATTACCTAATTATGAAGGTATAATTTTATAATAAAAAGAGTTGCTAAATTTTTTTGGAAATTTGGATGAATTTTCACCTTAAAATGAATAATTATTTCTATTAATTGAAGTTTTTTTTGATAAGTTAAATTTAAATGCTATTTTAAAGTAATTTGGTATCGAGTATGTATATAATGAAAAGCAAAAAGTTATAAATTCTAATAACTAATAAACTGATTTTTTTTTTTTTTTTTTTTGACGTATAAAACATAAAACATTTTTTAGTGGAGGGATAATAAAACATAACACTTTTTGGATGGGGAAGAGAGATGGGCGGTTTTATCCTAAAATGATGTTTGATTATAAATCTGTAAACATAATAAGCATACCAAACATTATTCAATGGTAATAAGCTCTTTGATTCTATTTATTAAGAGATTTTTGATAAATAAAATATAAATAAATAAATAAATAAATAAATAAAAATTACATGGAAATACATATGCTTAAGTATTATAACACCCTTTTCAACAAACTAGGTAATTTAATCTTTTGATGTGTGAGAAGCATATAGACTAGGGCAATCAGTAAACCGCCTGGAACATCTCAAAAAAAAAAAAAAAAAAAAAAAAAGTTAGGTTAGATTTAACATTATAGGATCAGGAACATCGTACAAGAAATATATAGAATAGATAATACAGGATCCAATATTATTTTACTTTGAAAGATATGTAATTGTATCAATAACAATTATTAATCAATTTTGAATAGATATTGTATATTGTGAACAAGAAAAAAATATTCAATGTTAGTTTTATGAAAAAAGAAAATTGTTTTTTTAGAGATTAGTTCCTCTTATACTGATTTATCAGAGTATATATGCCAATATAGAATTTTTATAGAAATTATAGAAATATTTTAATTAATAACTTTAAAATCAATTAGGATGAAACATTAATATATATATATATATATATTGAATGGAATTTAATGATATTTGTAATTAACAATGATTTATATGTAATGTATATGTATGTATATTTATATATATTAATTTTTTTTATGTAGGATATAACAATTTTTTTTTAACATGACATAAATATTAATTGTTATTTATAATAATTCAACTCTATCTATACCTAAAAAAAATTATTTCAAAATAAAATTGGTATAAACATAATATTTTTACATCATAATAATGACATAAATACCAAATTATAATTATTTTATATTATAATTATAATAATTATTTTCAATATTCTTTAACCTTTATTTAATAAATGCAGCAGTTACTTGATAGCTATTTAAAATACCATACCTTCTTGTCTTGGTATTTTAGCCTCTGGTTCACCTTCTGTTCCATTTGACATAACTGAAGAAACAGGTGAAGACTGATAATTGTTTGTGTTAGTTGTAGGTAATGTGTTGATAAATGGTTGTTGTTGCTAAACAAATAGATATAAATTAATATACATACATTCTAACAAGTCAATAAGTTTGTCATATTATTATGTTATGTAAGCTACTTTATTAAAGCCTTGATTACATTGAGCGAGTTTAAGCTGCTTGTTGGCTATTTTAGAAGCGGGCTAGTTGGCTAATGCGATTGTAATGATTACACGAAGAACATGTACTACTCGCTCAGTAGCCAACTAGCTAGCGAGTAAAAACTTGTAATTACACCTGCACGTACAATTTCTGTCGACATTTTGTAAACACCGAAACCATAAACGCCAGCAAGTAGCGAGTAAAGTAGATCAGCTTTCAGCTTTACTAGCAAATAGTTTACAATCTGCTAGTTGGTTAGTGCAGTGTTTCCCAAACTATGGTCCGCGGACCACTAGGGGTCCGCACGTATACTGGAGGTGGTCCACGAACATAAATAATCAAAAATACACAAAGTCCCTATCTATAAAAATTAAAATACTGATGTTAATATTCGTATAACGTGGGAAATTCTGTTATAATAAATACATTGTCGAGATAGTTATCGTTTAAAAGCTATTAAGATTAAAATTACTGGTTTAACAACAACACAATAAAATCAATTAATCAATATATCCAGCAATTCTAGTTTAAGAAGAATTTTCAAGGAATCTTCTTTGTCTTCCTTTTGGTTGAGTTTAAGACAAGACTATCCAGAAATATCGGAAGCAGCAATAAGACCATTGATACTTTTTTCAACAACTTATCTCTGTGAAAAAGGATTTTCTACTTATGTGTATACTAAAAATAAATATAGAAATCTTAAGGGGCCGCAATCATTTTTATTATCTCAAAGGGGTCCGGCAGAGAAAAAGTTTGGGAAACACTGGGCTAGTGAACGTGATTACACTAGGTGAGTTTACTAGCAGATAGTGAATTTGCCAACAAGCATCTTGTAAACTCGCTCAATGTAATTGAGGCTTAACATCAGTAAATATATAAAACATTTTTATATTCTGTGGTAAATATATACAAATAGATATACTCTTGCTTTGGAATTGTATGTAATTAATTAATTGTAAAGATGTTTCCTTCTTGCTTTTAGATTCAAAATTTGAAATTACACTAATGTAAACTGGATTTATTACTGAGAGCTAATGTTAAAAATTAGTTTAATAAAACAATAAAATAATAATATTACTATTGCTTAGTAACACAACACATTAATAAATATTTTAGAATTTTAAAGTTACATAAGAGATTATATATACATATATAAATTACTATAAAAAACGTTGAATATATTACTGAACAAATGTTTATTAAATTATCTTTTATGATCAGATTAAATTATTTTAGCTATGAAATAGGTATATACCAAATAAATATAAGTTATGAATAAGTACCTACTTCTATAATTTTCTATTAAAATATTAAGTAACTATAATTAGAAGCAAGATTTTTACAACTTACAAAATCAACACCTCCGTTCATCATGTTTAATTGATTTAATTACTGTACAGTATAATCCTTTTATTGAATTTGAATGCTAATATTGATATTGTAAGCTTCTTCAATTTTAGTTAATACTAAGAATATTTAAATTATTCGGCTTAATATTTATATTTAACTTTTACAATGATACGTGAACGAAAACAAATTTCTAATTTGACGTCAACACTTACACAGTTATATTAATATTAAAATATAAAATATAATACATTGATACGTTAGCATTAAGAATTAGGTAATGAAGATAGCAATAAAATATAATATACAGATGAGTCGAACTAAAAAACGAAACTTAGTTGATTACAATTTATAGTATCGATTTAATAATTTAGAAATTATAAATTAATTAATTTTTAATTAAACATTCACAATAGTCACACGACTTACGACTATAACAATTAACAAGACTTAAACACAATACTTAAACTTTTACTTGAACTGAACCTTTATTAATTTTCTTCATACTTCATACTTAAACATTCATGGAGAAAAAAATAAAAAAAGATGGACGAATGTTACAACTGAGATAACCAATCATAATCTAGTTAATAATCTTTTTTACATGAAAGAAAAAATTCAAGTATTTTAGCGGTAAAGTTAAATTTTTAAATTGTTTTATATTGTAACAAAAATTATAATGATAAAATGCAGAGAATTTTAATATTTTAAATTAAATGTAATAATATCTACCATATTAATAGAATATAGGGACATAGAATAATTAGATAACACATAATAATTTATCTACACATTTTATTCAATTTTAATTTTTTTAGCAAAGCGAGAAATATATTGGTTTTACAATGATGAGTCTTTTTTTTTATGTCTGAAGACACTTTTACTACCCGTTATAATGAACCGATTTTTACAAAAGGCATATGTTTCATTTCCGGTTAGAAAGTGGATGTGGTTGGTACTGTATTTAGGTCATTATTTGAATTTCTCTATCTTGATCATTTGCGATAGAAAAAATGGCATTTTTCACAACTGATATTTCGACAATTTCCATTTCAATATTTTACGATAACTCAGGCAATTTTAAAGTTAGACTTGAAAATTTGATTAGGTTTTCACATAAGTATTAAAAAGTTGATATTTTTAGTTCAAACAGAATCTTAGAATCCAGACACGTTTTCTTCTTATTTCTCAATACTTTTACAATAAAAATTAATAATAAAACCAAAAAATTTGGAAAGTTTTTGAAAATTTTATTGAAACATACTGATAAATATCTTAACATTCCAATATTACTAATATTATTAAGAAAATCTCAAGTGTCAATTTTTTTTATAGGTGTTTTAAAGTTGAAAGTTCAGTAAAATTGATATTTAAAGTATTTAAATGGATTTTATTTTTATTATATCAATATTTTACAATAATGTTAATTATTTTTCGAGATTTTCGATTGAACTAAACATTTCAATTTTAAACAGCTATAAAAAAAAAAAATTGAGACTTGGGATTTTATAATATTTTGAATTTTGATATGATATTAAGTAATATGTAAGTTTACTTCATTAAAATTTCCAGACTTTAAAACCTAAAATTGCCAATTTCATAAAACATTGTGTACATAAAAACGAGAATTTTACGAAATATTCAAAGTCCTATATTTTGTAGCAAAATTAACGTAACGGTTCCAAAATTTTATCACATATATATAGTACCTATGTAAACACTCAATAAAATTTTCAATTCTATAAATAAAAATTGCCAGAGTTATTATAAAACATTGAAATTTAATTTGACAAAATTTCAGTTTTATGAAAAATGCTGTTTTTTCATCATTTTTTCTATCACATAGAGTCAATTTTGAGAAATGCGAAAAATGATCTAACTCAAGTACCAGCTACATCCACTTTCCAACTAGAAACATAGGTGTACTATTTATGAAAATCGGAGCATTATTTCGATTAGTAAAAGTATCTTCAGACTTAAAAAAAAAAAGACACATCATTGTAAAACCAATACATTTTTCGCTTCTCTTAAAATCTAAAAACTAAAATTATATTCTATGGTTTATAAAAATTATAATGAAATTAATTTGATTAAATGATTATAAAATCATTTATTTTTATTAGATATTGAAATATATCATTAGTCAATTAGTTACTGAAAAAAACGCTCAATACTCATGTAATTAAAAAAAAATAAAAACAAATTTTTAAAAAGTATTTTAATTTATTTATAATCTATTTTAATATGATTACTTACACAATACAAAATATTTAAAAAAAAAAAAATAAAACGATCATAAAGTAAAATTTAATCTACTTTAGTCAATTTATATATTTAATCTTTCATTTCTGCATCAACTCCTTCATTCTCATCATCAACTGATCTGATATATAACACATTGTTGCACCTAAAATTATAAATAATATGTTTAGTGTCATAATACACATAAATAAACATTTCTAATTTTATTTATGTATTTAGTTTAAAATTTATACTTGATTCAAAATGAGATTGTTCTTCTTCTATGCATTACGGTGACCAGTAGGAGTGGATTATGATCAACCATGGAGAATTCATTGTTGTCACCAGTAATGTCATAATTGTTTTAATTACACTCATATCAGTCGTTAAAATATCTCCATAATTTTAAAATTACGCATTGTTGTGAATGTCTTGTATATCGTATATATAATGATGTAATATTATACTATGGGCAGATTATAGTAATGAGTGTTTGATGGAATGGGAGAATAAGTAAATGGAATCTGAATGCGGGGTTCATAAGACATATATGCCAAGAGATACAATTTCATTTTGAACCAAGTATAGTTATTATATATCCCATTATATATTATAGTATATATAAGTATAGTATTACTGTAATATAACTATAATATTTAAAATTAAAGGTTTATTTTTATAGAATATGCTAAGTATATTTATCATTAATTTTTATTCAATAATAAATGTATACCTATATAAATTATTATTCTTTTCTTTGTTAACTTATTAATATATGTACTAATTTGATATTGGTTTTACTTATAATTTAAATTTATTTATGTTTTAATAGGTTAAAATTAAATACCTTGTTAAAAAACAATAAATATACCAATAATGGTATAAACTTACCTAACCATGATTTCTCCTAATAAAGCTGGTTCACTTCCATCAACAAATTCTGTAGCACTAGCCAATTGTATGTTCATGTAATTATCAGTAGATACCAAAAATCCTTTATATTCATGGCCCCACTTAAGTTTAACTATTATAGTTTTACCCATAAGACCATTAAGGTAAGGTTTAGGATTTATTGGCATAGTCGTCATGATTAGAGTTGTTATTTTTTAACTGTAAACAATTTAATAAATAAAATTATTATATTATATATTTTAATATTAAAACATATGAATCATATTTAATTGAAAATTAATATTTCAATCTTTCACATCACCATAGACGAACCAGTATATGCATACTAGTGGTACACTCTTAATATTCTAAATAGTAAATATTACAATTAAGGTTTAAAATGAAAGTTCTTAAATCTTAATTTGTACAAGTACCCATGGATATTTCCAAAATTTTTGTATCTTATTCACTACAATTATTTTGAAGTACTTTTAAATTTTAATTGAAAATTATTACCATAGAGCAGGGACAGGTAACTGGTGGCTCGCAAACAAATTTTATCAGACCTGCTTTTTTTTTTTTTTAAATTCAATTCTTACAAGTACAATAAAAATAAAATAATAATAAATTAAAATTTATATAATTTAATTTCTTTGTGCAATTTAAGAAATAATATAACTAGTATTTAACAACTTATCTAAATTTAATTTTGAATTTTTTTTTAATAAATATAATATTAAATATATTATATTACAATTATATATAATAAATGTAAAATAAATATTAATATAATTTATGAAAATAAAGATTTTGTGTATAATTTATGATATAACCCGCAAGAGTTTAAAATTTAATTAATTGGCCCTCTATTAATTTATGACATGCTCATCTCTGCAATAGAGTATAGTGATCATAAACGACCTTATATATTAATATGATGATAATCAAAAATGTTATTTTCATCATGATACTTACATTAAAGTTATACGTACAATAAAATGTAAATATGATTTAACAATACAACAAATTAAATATATAAATTATAAAATATACCTAATAACATGACAAATAGAAATAGTAATAATTATTAATTAGTCAAGACTATATTATAATATAAATGTAATAAATACGTACTTGTAAAGAAAAAAAAATGTAGTTTCTTAAAAGAACGTCGTGTACTTCACTGGAATATCAAATGACAAATAGTAAATAGTAAATACGTTTAATTTCTACAAGTATAAAAATTAAAAAGTAAAACTGTAAACAAACTTATTTTAATCATAGACTATGCCAATTGCCACTATGGTTTTAAAAGTAACCATGGTGTCGTGCAAGCGTGCAGCGTCTAACATAATTTACCGCTATTGATAATATTATCAATTATCATGGCAAAATAAAGTATCCCTTATTCACAGATATCACTGAACTCAATAAGTGACAGATATATATATAATAATTATGTATATCTGTGATTATATTTATAATTTATATATTATTTATTATATATATCTGTGCCCACATTTTTCTAATTTTTAATAATAATTGTAAATTGTAATGTTGATAATTTTTATAATAATAAACGTGCGAGAAGTTAGCTGACAAACTTTGTCAGACAAAGTTAGCTGCCAAAAATTTTATGATAGGAAATGGTTTATGATTTATGATTAAATAATTAATAGATATTATATTGGTTATTTTACAAAATTTTAAATTATACCTACTTGTATACTTCAATAATCTCATAATTCAATATTTGAATTAGGTATAATATTATACTCTATTATGTGGATACCGACGAGAAAAAAATTTAACGATCAAGCAATGTTTTTTCAATTTTATCAAAAAGATGATTATTGTATTTTTAATTTAACTAACATGAAACAAATATATGCAAAAACAATACAAGAATCCTCGTTTGCATCAATATATTCGGTTTGTAATTGTTATTATTGTAATATAAGAAGTTGTTACTCAAAAATCTTAATGAGATATTTAATAATTTAATTTAAATTACATTACATTTGTTTTACATGTAGTAGAGTTATTGCTCTATTCATAAAATCATACCACAGATTATATGATATATTTTTCGACTAAACTTGTCATTAAACATTTCACTCTTTCAAATTCAAACTACCAATTATTAAATTTTATAATTTTGATGTTAATTACTATTAAAAACAGTTATTAAGTAAAGACACTTAGGTATATAATAATACTAAATAAAATGTTAGATATTCTAAAAATTGGCAATATTTAATATATCAATGGTTATTAAAGTTTTTAGAAAACGTTTATAATATATATTCATATAGTTACCGTAAAATGGGGTGTATAGGAACGATTTTAGAGGTTTTTTGATTATAAAAAAACATGGAACGCTCAAAATTTCTATGATATTTGAGTCCCCCCTGTATTTCTTTCCCACTTTAAACCCTGGAGTTAATCCGAATAATTCGATAACCGTTATACTTAGAGACTTTTACCATAGAGGCAAAACTCATTTTTTCGACGAAAACAAGTTATCCTGAAAGTTTCAAAAAGATCGGTTGATTTTAATTTTTTTTTTTTTTTTTATATATATATTTTTTTTTTTTAGTTTTATTTTTTTGTGGATTATTTTTAATTTATAATACCTACTTAATCGCTAATTATAAATAATTTAATGTTCAAATGTTATTAATTATAAGGTATAATCTTTCTAATACCTAATAAATTTTTATCATATGAAGGATGATCGATTTCCAGTTCTTAAGGAACTGATAATTTTCAGTGCTAATACGATTACTTATTTAGTGTCAGTTTTTTTTTTTTTTTTGTGTAATAGACTAATAGAAATAATAAATAATTAGTTTTACATGACTATTAATGGACAGTGTAAATACTAGAATAACTAGTACAACACAAATAATAACAAAATTATAATATTAATAAATATAAAATATAGATAGTAATATTAAAAATCGGTAATATTTAATTTTTTTATTTCAGTTTTCTGTATTATTCCTAATTCGTAATTTGTATGTAAAACTAAATCATTATGTAATATAAGTCATTTGTTTCATTGTTTTAATAAAATTGTGAAAAAAAATCTAGTATTAATATCGGTAGAATTGAAAGATTTTTATATTATACCAAAAATTGGTACAGATTATTTTTCAAGAACTGACCCATTCCTAATTAGTAATAAAATATCATAAATATGTTTATAATTTATTATAGGTATTAAGTTTTGGGTAATAATATTTATATTATTTTTTTGTAATTTTGATAGTTAAATCAAACAATTGAAGTTGAAGCAAATAGAATTATAGAATTCTTACAAAATATCAATAATAAAAATAACTTAGATTTTAATTTATGTTCAGAAAATTCAAATATTAAAATGGACATAATAATTAATCTAGCAGAGGAATTCCCTTCATTTAAATTACAATTATTATTGGAATTAAAAGATGCTGATTATGTAAGTACTACATAAGCTTATTTCTACATTAAGTAGATTATATTATTACTATGTAGTATTTTTCAAATTTCTCAAAATTTACCCTATGCGATAGAAAAATGACAATTTTCACGAAAACTGAAATTTCAATGAATTCGATTTCAATATTTCACGATATCTCGGGCAATCTTGAAGTAAGAGACTTTTGAATTACATTAATTTTTCTACGAAATATAGAACTGAATATTTCCTAAAATTTTCATTTTTTTGATGTATAAAATGTTTGATAAAATTATTAATTTTAAGTTTTAAAGATTTTACTGAAGTAAACATAACATATTACTTAACATGATACTAAAATATTAAAAAACTCATTTTTTTATATATATATAGCTGTTCAAAGCTGTTATTTTTAGTGTAAACAAAAATTTAAGTAACAGAAGTATTCTTTAAATAAATAAAAACCCAAATCCACAAAAATTATTTTTATTTTAAGCAAATACGTATTTTGATAACAAAGTTACCATCATTAGTGCAAAATACTGAAGTATTCTTATTATTTCTCAATACTTTTACAATAATGATAAATAAAAAAAGACGAAATTTTTTAAAAAATTCTGAATATTTTCTTGAAGCATTCATACATCATACATATTGGTTAACCTAGTACCAAAATATTTTAAAAATCTCAATTATTAATTTTTTTTATTGATGTTTAGAGTTGAAATTTGTGTAAAATTGATTTCTAAAGTATTTATATGGATTTTCATTTATTTAAATATTTTTACAATAACATTAAATAAATGAAAACATTTTTTGAAATTTTATTAAAACTCAAATACATTTTACTTAACTCAGTTCCAATTAATTGTGAATATTACATTTTTTTTTTTTTTTTTTTTTTTGCAAATTTTTAAAGTATAAAAAGCAAAGAAGGGATACGGATGTAAAGAGTATTGAATTTTGTTTAACATTTAAGTACAATTATAAATCGTTACATTAAAAATACTATTCTGAACAAAGTACTGTCAGATTTCGGTATTTAGGTGCTCTATAAGGGTTTTATGTATAATTACTCGTATTTACATTAAACTTAGAGACTGATTAATGTAAAAATTTTAATCAGTACATGTATTATCTGATGAACTTCACCCAAAATTGTTTTCGCGAATGTAATGATTTATCATTGCATTCAAATATTAATCAAAATTCAACACTATCCTCTTTACACCTGTATCCCTTCCCTTGCTTTTTTATTCTGATTACTAAAATCATTTTTTCTGTGATCTCGAATATATTCATGTATCAATACGTCTCTAAGGACCTAATTATATTACATATTACATTATGTTAATTATTATTTTATTTTATATTTTTATTATACAGTTGTATTCACAAATTACATATCCTCTTTTGAAATTAATTAAATTGTTGAAAAAGAACCAAGAAGACTTATTTAATATATTAAAAAAAAAAGATTCAGAAATTGATGAATATATATTAGAAGGAGGCCACATACATGGTTTGTATCCGTTACAATAATTTTTCATATTTAAGTGTCCATTATTTTTATATTTTGTCTAGAAAAAATTAAGACTGAGACTTTTGATCAAGATAATTTCTTAAAGAACAATAATGATTTACGTGATGAAAGTATCAATTTATTTGAGTTATATTCATCACCTGCCATTGAACAGTTAATTAATACAAATCAGTAATAATTTATAATAGTTTATTAATACTTTTTTTTTTTTTATAATATAATTTTTGTTTTAAAGATCATCTGGCAAAAATAACGAAGCAAATAATAAACCAATTGACATTGAAAATAAAGAATTTCAACAAATTCCTGTAAAAAGAAAAAATGTTGATCATAAAATATCAAGTTCCACAGCAATTGAAATAACAAATACATCAATTAATGTGAAAAAAAAGAAAACACAAACATTGTTAAAAAATCTTTAAAATTATTGTTTATTAACATGTAATCATAATATACACAAATAAAATATATTATTTAATGACAACAAAGTATAATATATGAATATTGTTAAATCAGTTAATTCGTTATACATTTTTTATAATTAGGTATTTACAAAACATATATTATTCCAACAAGAAAAATCATTCCTTTTTAAGAACCAGTCTTAATATAATAATTTATTAGTGTCAAATATTTATTATTCATTATGAATATAATAATTTATGTATTTATATATTTTTATTAAAAATAAATTATACAAATTAATAGACATGCAAGTGTATTTGTTAACATATAAAATAATCCACTAATAAAAATTGACATTTTTAATATTTAAAATTTTCAAATAAATGTAATGTTTAAAATAAATATTTATTTGACACCAACAAAATTAATATTTTTTAAACCCTTAATAATCTAAATAACCCAATTTCCAAAACAAATCAACAATATTGATGAATGTATTCAAAAATAGATCAATAATAAATTGTAAAAAAAATAAAATTATAAATATTTTTATTAATATTATTAAGTACTGGCATCAAAAACATAAATGTAATTAATAGTCTTATTAAATATATATTCTGTATATACATTTTAAGTTTATATAAAATATAATTAACCTACATATTTTCATTATTACTGTTATACTTTTAATTGCACTTTATTGTTAATGTATTTATCTTAGTAGAAAATATAACAAAATCAGATTCTCGGAATTTTAATTAATTACTAAATTTACTAAACTAAAATAATGAAAGTATATTTTGGAAACAATAATATCACTTGTAAAATATTAAGTCCTTGATTTTAATTATTACGTTGTATTTTTTTCATAAGATAATATTTTAACAAGATGGATATATGGCATAAAATATGTCTCTAAAATATACTTTATTTAAATTTGATAATGGCTAATTACATTTAAGTTCAACCTAAACAATAATTTAAGTTACGTATGACTAATTTCGTTATGTTAGCCATTTTATAAATAGAATAGTACTATGCAAAACATGAAGGTATAATAACAATTTAAATTAAACTTATATAGTTACTTAAATTTTTTAATTGTCAATATAAAGAAATAAATTTAACTGTAATAATATAATCATATAATGTTACATATACCTACCTAAAAATAATTTTTTAAAACAAATAAATAAGGAACAACTAAACAATATATGAATTAACATAAAAATTATACAATTAAGCATTATATAAATGGAAGCTATAAGATTAATATTATATATTTAAATAATTCCTTTGTAAACATTTTATTTTTCATTTCTAATAATAAAGTCTAACTTACAAGGCTCACTTAGATCACAGACAGAATCTACATTTATAAATTGCTACTGAAATAAATATTAAAGTGAAAAAGAACAATTATTATACAATTTAATTAAAATCTACTTTAATATTTTATCTAAAATAAATATTTTAAAAAATGTATTTGGTGAATTTTCAAACGACTAGGTTTTGTTCTGAATTGGTCATTACACTTTTGTCACAATGTGTTTAAACAATCCTAATTTTCGTTGATATATGATTAATATTAAAAAATAAAATATCAGATGTTATTCAACTTTCAGTCGTTTACTAAATTCCTCTTGTTGCCTTTCTTTCCATTCTTTTTTTGGTTTATAACGTTTAAGTTGACCATCCCTGTAATATATATAAAAATAAAAATATCCGATTACATATTATATTATAATACAAACAGGAATTCTTGTAAGTTAATTCCTGTTAAGTTTTATGTCCATATTTTGAACAAATCTTCTTACATTACATGAATTTATAATATATTATTTATTTTTAAGTTTATAAATCAATTTAAATAATAAAATAAAAATGTATTAATTTTCTCACCATACTAAGTCAACAAGACCTCCTTGATCAGCAATTACACGCTTTACTCTATTTGCAAAATCAGCACCAGATTCATTTTCATTTTGGTACATAGGAGGTAAATACCATACATCACAAACAATTGCCCAAGATGACATCATTAGATATAGATGTTGAAGCATTGAATATTTATTGCTATTCCAAAACGCATCTCCAAACCTTGGATCATACTAAAATATAGTATATAATTTTGTTAAATATATCTTTAAGTAAAAATATTTATTAATTAACCTTAATAGCCACAGGGTAAATAACACTGCCAACTTCAAAACTTCCTTTTTTAAACTGCATTACTGATGTATTATTAATGCATGTTCCTTCGGGAAATACTAGTATTGGAGGATTTATTGGATTGGATACATGTTCTCGAAGTCTAGAAAATTTAATTTAGATTTTATTAACTTTGAATAATTTCTTACTTTAAAAAATATTCTATTTATAGATACACTGACAAAACAAAATATTTATTACCTCATTGCAACTATTTCTCTATCTTTAGCTTCAGATCGTTCAAACCATAAATGAGGGGATGCTCTAGCTAATGCTCTTTGAAGAATTCCTAAAAATCCACCATGTCGCTGACCAATCTATTTATTGATATAAAATTATATAATTAATTTGATATTTGAACTTTTAATTTGAATAATAATAGTTTATCCAAAATATGAAATATTGAATTAATTATATCAAGTGAAAGTTAATCAGAGAAAATGATGTTAAATATTAAGTTTATTTAACTTTAAATAATAATTTATGAATATATTAATATTTGTTAAAATAAATGTGAAATGTGTAGTTCAGTGCTAATATGCATTATGTGCTACTTAACATTTTTGGATAAACTACTTAGTATTTAATATTGCACTATGAAAAAAATGAGTGCATATTGTGACGCACCAGAGCATAAGGGTTATCACATGCCAACATTAGTACGTCAACAGGGGAAGTGTGATTGGCAACACAAATGCCTCGTTTTGGTAGGTTCTCACGATTATGATAAGTAATAACTGAAGAAAGTGAAGCAGATAATACTTGAAAACACATAATGGATAAATTTTGATTGAGCCACCGTTTACCCAAACTATCAGGTACAAAACCAACAATTAAAGTAAAAGTCCACAGATACATGACCTATTTACATAACATATTAAAAAATAATGAAAACAAATAATGAAACTAAACAACCATTTTTTTTTTATTTTTTTTTTTTTTTACATATTTACTTATTTATTTGAATCCATTAGTAATATTATAAAGAATCAAGTTTAAACAAATATATTAAATGTGGTATTTATGTATGTTGTATATTCTATTTTTAAAATAAATTGTTTTACTACATTAAAATATTATAATATATAAATCACAATAATGGTTTGTTGTATATTATTTAATATTAAAAAAAACTTTATAAAAACATTTTTATGAATGAATAAATATTTTGTTATTATTTAATAATAAATTAATTATTTTTAACAATTATTAAGTTTAAACATTGATTATAAATACTATAGAACATAGCCCACTGCTATAGTATTTATAATCAATGGTTTAAATAATAAGGTTAGTATAAATATAAAATTGTATAATATTATATTAGATAGTTAAATAATATTAAATATTTGAAAATTAAAATGTATATACAATTGTGTTTTGATAAATTTATTTTTCCCCATACTAATCAAAACAATAAACAATTTGAATTTTTTGTAACTTTTAATATTAAAAACTTAATAATAATAAACTAATGAAATATAATTTATTTAAAATTCTTTAACCTTTATTGAAGTTTGTTAAAAAATAATATATTTTTGTTATAATTTATGAAAATTATATGTGCTTAGTTAAATATAAGTAATAAAATCTATAAAGGTGTTTGATAATATATTGCATAGTGATGTTACATAAAATTATGTCAAAAGGATATTAAAAATTTTGAATAAACAATTTGAAGACTTAAGTTTTAATCATTTTTTTAGTGAATAATAATTATTAAGTTAATTGACTAGATATATTATATATAAGCATAACATTTTATATTAATAAGAAAAAATTGTATTTTTCTTTTGATATATAGGTATTATTATCAATGAATGAAATTGTGCAACAGAAACAATAAAAAATAATGACTTTTTTCAAATAATGCACTAATGCATAATTAATTACCAAAATATAATAATTGTGAGCAAATAGAATAATAATATCAATTGGTGATGTATGATTGGCCACACAAATACCATTACGTCTTGGAATCCATTGTGGATTATGAACATTTATTACCATTGTCATCACATATTGAAATAATACAAAAATATATTGAGAAATACCATGTATTAATGATTTTTTTTTTAACTCATCTTTTACAGTCAACTGTGTAATACATATTGTTAAACTAAACAATAAAACCTGCAGATTGAATTACATTGCATTTTGTAATAAATTTAAAATATATTTTTATTAAATGTCCATAAATATAAATTTATAAAAGATGATTGTAAAATGTCATGTTCTATGCCTTCAACAATTTTCACTTCAAAATTGTAACTACTAGTTATTAATTTTATTTATATTTCCTACTACATTAATGCTCTCATTGATTAAACAATAATTATATTAATATATTGAAAAATATTTATAATTAAATAATTAAGATCTTTTAATTATTATTAATGTTGATTTTATATTAAATTAATATGTACATTAATTACTATTTCGTCATATTTCAAATAAATATGCTTAAGTGTTTATTCAGTATAGTTTAAAATAAAAATAATAATAAAAAATTAATATTAACTGCAAATAAAATAAAAATAAATAAAAACTTACTCCAAAGAAACAAATCAACACACGCAATGGCAACAAAAATGTATATCTTACAATAAATCCAATCATCCAAATTACTGTTATTTTCCAATTTATAAATTCATAATGTCTATTTGTTCTTGTCAGCATATTCCATGACTAAAAATAAATACATTTGTACAAATAAATAAATTAATAACTATAAAAACTTATTTAAAAAGATAATATTATTCCTTAATTATGAAAATTAATAACCACTACCTATATTTCCATTAGGCTATAATCAGTGTTTAGAACGTTCACTTAAAAATTGAACTCGTTCACGTTCACGTTCTATGAGAAAATTGAACGCGTTCATTTGGCGGTTCACTTAAACATTTTTATTTTATATTTATATCTTATGAGTAATGACTTACCTACCTACCTGAATTCTATATCAATAAAACTTTTAAAAAGATTTGAAATTCTGAAGTTATTTGACTTAAAAATGTATGACAATGTATCACATTGTCAAAGTAGGTACAATAAGCCTTATGTGTTATTTTGCTTGTCCCCTTGTTTTGGGAATTTTCAGTTATTTATAATAATAGTATATAATATAATGATAATCTATATTCCTATATTATTCAGTTGATACTGGTGATCTATCTACTGGCCTACCACACGCTACCATCGTCATTATTAAGATTTAAGAGTGTATTTTTATTACTAATAATTTATTAGTAATAAATAATAAATACAAAATACCTAATAAATAATAACAGATTTATTCTAATATTTATGATTTATTATACTTTACTAAATTAATGTAAATTCTTGTAAAATATGATTTGTAATTTTGTATTATTGTTGTTTTAAGTGGAGATGACCTATTGATATTATTAAAGTTAAAATATAAAAATGCTATATAATAATTATTAATTAATATAAATAATTATTATATTATACATATTTCTATAAATTGGTAAATAAATTTGAACGCCTCAAAAATCGTTCAAATTGATTAAAAATATAAACGTCGTTCACGTTCAATTTGAAAAAAATCGAGTGACGTTCGCGTGTCGTTCACAGAATATGAACGTGAATGCCTGAATGTGCATTCATGAACTACGTTCTTTCCAAACACTGGCTATAATATTAACATAAATAGGTATATAATTTCAATTTTAATATTTTTTTTATTTTTTATACTTTTCTTTCATATCATCATCATAGTTCATAAATTAATTGTTATTATTAAATTATGTTATATAACATTATTATTAATTAGGTAATTAAATTGTTTATTTACTTTAAGTTCTTCTGCTTCAAATCTTGAAGTAACTTGATCCTCTATAATTGCTTCAACGCCAGTTTTCACATAATCAAGTACATCAGCAAGCTCAAATTCTCGTTTTAAAGTATTAAAGGACCGTGTTCTTTGTAATATCTGTTTACCCTAAACATGGATTTATTTTTAAATTTTTTAGATAAAATGTTATGAGTTATGACCCATAAATATAATATATCAAATGTTTGTTAGATGGTTAACTAAATTATTGAAAAATAAAATATTTTAAATTATTCAAAATTTCTTATCATTAAATAATTTAGGTAATAATGTTAACATTTTAAATACAAAATAACTTTATTAAATAATATTCATTAATTTTATATAAAATATAAATACTTTATGTGATACGTTATTTAGATAATTTTAGATTTTGAGTGAAACAAGGAATGTATTGGTTTTACAAAGCTGTATAAAGCACAGTTTGTAGTTAAAGTAGTTCAATAACCACATATAGGGTATGTTTCTAATAGAGAATCACATCTAGTTGGTATATTATTCAGGTAATTTTGAAAATATCTCAAAATTATACTTATTAAACTTACACTTATACAAAACGATAAAGTACTAAAAAATTCAGCGATATTCATGAAAACTGCAATTTTAATAAATTTCATTTCATATATTTTATGATAGCTCAATCAATGTTGAATTTATGGAATTGAAAATATTAATGGGTATTAACCTTTACATTTTACATAAGTGATAAAATTTTAGAACAAACCATTTTGGTCTTGACCATATTTTGTGAAAATATAGAACTTTAAAAATTAACTAAAAATCTCATTTTTTCACAATAATGTTTGATATATAATTAGTAATTTGATATTATAACCAAAAAATTGATAATATTGGGTTTTACTTAAAATTTAATAAAAGCAAAACTGTATATTACTTCTCTTAATTCCAAAATATTTTATATAAATTATTAAACATTGTATGATTATAAATGTATTTTAATAAAAACTTACTCCTTCAATTTTAACATTATTGTTTCCATTATAATTTAAATCTGGATCTGGAACTAGTATTAAATCTTGTCGACTAATTAAAGGTGGTGCTCCATTTTTTATTTTCTTGTCAATATTCCCATTGGATAGACTATGAGCTGAGTTACTTCGACTGATGGATTTATTTATATCATGTGACACTGAATTAGTTGTAGATATATTTAATGTATCTGTGTCCTGCTCAAACACTAAATCTAATTCATCAGATTCATCAATTTCCGTTTCTTCACTATCAGTGTCTTCAATTCTTTTAATTTTTGTTTTTGATTGTTTTTCTAAATTTTCTCGTCCATACTAATTATGGTAATGAAAACATTCAATTAGATAATCTCATATAAAATTTATTATAAGGTAGGTATATAATAATTAAAACAAATTTTATTTTAACAGTTGTGAAATTACAAAGAATAAAAGTTTTTTGGTAAATTTCAATCTTCATTTTTTATTTTAATTATTTTCACTTCTCTCGCAAATTAATTTAACAATTTATAAATAACATACATTGAAATTATAGTTGAATGTTGAATTATACCAGTAACAAAAATATAGATAATTTTAAATTATTTAAAAATGTTATATATCATAAATATTTATTAAAAATATATGCACCTACTACATATTATTATTAGCTATTTATATAATACAAATAATTTCTAAAACATTTAATTATGCAATTTTTAAAAATACGTATTCATTTTATTTTAAAATTATGGCACAAATAAATCTTTTTTAAATGTTTTTCTATTTTATTCATTAAAAAAGCCCAATTAAAACAACTATAAATTAATTGAATCAAAATGACAAAAGAGTGTAGAATCCAAAGTACTCTACGAACTTCATTACCTACTAAAATTAATGAGCCAAAACAATTAAAAATATGGATTTTACTTTGAATAAATTTAATTACTTCTTATAAAGAAGTATATAAATTAGTTTTATAAAACAAATCGTTATTATATTGAATAAATTAGGTAAAATATAAATATCAGTAAATATTATGTTATTGATTGATGATCGACCTAACCTTCATACATAATGATAAAATCATAATATTTTTCTGCAAAATATTCTTATTATTATTCTAATTAAAATAATATTTAATTGTATATTATACAATATATTATATTACATACTTAATAGTTACATAAATATTTTATTTTCTGATATTAAATGGTTACCTATTTATTATCAAAAAATATTTCCAAGGTTATTAAAAATTATATTATTAGTGAGTAAGAATAATAAATTTTGTTTTAACTCTTCATGTTTTAAATGTTAAATTAAATAAAATTAAAATAATTCTTCATTAAATAAATTTTATATAATAAGAAATTAATTACAAACATGCCATAATTACAGAAAATATTAATTGATATTTAAAAAGCCAACGTAGAGTGTATTTTAGAATAAGAAGTACAACCCTAAAAATTAATATAGCATCATAAATTTTAAATTTACAATAGGTAATTCTTTTTATTTGTAAAAAATAATCATTAAAATAAAATCTCATTAAATTTGACCTGTACATTGAACTGTAATTGTTATCTACTAGGTATAGATACATTATTATTATTATTTATTATTATTATTTTTATTATATTATATATTTAATTCACTATATAAATAAATTTAAAACTACAAATATAAGTACAAATGAAAATAAAATAAAAAGTAGGTTAATGATACCTGGTTTGTTGTTATTCATTTTATTTATATAATATAAAAATCAAATGAATTATTAAATATTACAATGAAATAACATTACACAATATTTTTAACTAATGCAAATAAAAAATTTAATGAAATAAACATTAAAATTTGTTAATATATATATATATGTATTATTATAAAATTTAAATTAGGAGAACATCAATCAAGATATATGAAGATAAAATATAATTTAATTAATTATTTATCAATATAAAGCATTTTATTTTTCTTTATTAACCTTTGAACATTTGTTACTTAATATTAAAATTCAATATCAATAATATTGTAATAAATGTAATATTATACTTGTATACATTTTACAATATTAACAAAAAAAAAAAAAAAAACAAAAAAAAAAATTGATATTTTATGTTTATAGGTATTGGGATAGATACTAATTTATTTAAATGAATTGTAAATTTTGTTTTTGTTATTTATTAATTATTAATTAATTTTTATATTAAAGTAATAAATATTGAAATAGGTAGGTATACAAGTATAATATTTATATTTTATTACAAAACAATATTAATTTTTTATATTTATAGATAACTAAAATCTAAATATATTATTATATTGAATTTCTACAATACCTATATTATATATTAATATATTTATATCATGTGCATATATAGTGAATGAAAATCGTGTTGTGTAGTTACTAAACTAATGAAATTAAGTAAGAGGCACACTGATCGTGTAATAAAAGAAATATTGATTACATACATTTTTTATTAAATATACCCATATGTAAATTTGATAAAATAGTATTCAAATTAGATTATAAAAAATACAAAATATTTATTACCAATAATTTAAGCATATCTATTATTCGTATTCAGATTAATAAATAATTATAGATATTATAGCTTCATAGGTATATCTATATAAATATTTGTTTTAGTAGGTTTAAAAATGAATTATGAGCAATGAATTTTTTTTTTTTATTAAAAAAGTAGTAGTTTCATTATAATTTTATAAAATGTTCTCAATAAAAATTATTTAAAAATAATAACAAATAAAATAAATATAGGTATTCCATTCAAAGAGACTTAAGTATTTATCCCTGTATTTATTAATTGCATAATATGTTAAGTAATTGATTTCATGGATTGGAATAATATTGTTGGTATTGCAGAAATATCCAAGTTTTGGTTCTGACATTTCAGAATAGTCACTACGGCCAGCCGTGAGACGTGCGCTACATACTCCAATGATGGAACTAGCAATGGTTCCAAAACGTCAGAACTAAAACCAAAATATGGAACTTTCCGCAAAAATATAATTTTATATGATTTTTTTGTAAAAAATTATACCAACTGAAAAAAAATTGTTTTTATATTTTATATTATATTGGTATAACATCCTAGTTGAATAATTAAAATTTATATTTTGTTATAAATTTATATTAAGTAAATATTTATCAATTTATCATAAATTTAAATAATTTTTTTTTATAATTAAGTTGGTATCATGCATAGGTACATAAATATATATATATATATATAATTTGTATATACTTAGTTAAAATACAAATCAATTTAAAACTTAATTCTAGTTGATCTTGGACTCATGGTCTAGTAGCTTGAAACATAGCTTAATAGCTTCATTAAAGGTCATAGTATACATAAAAAAAAAAAAATTATTCCTTAATTTCCAATATTAAACTAATCATAGAGGGAAAATTTAAAAAAAAAGAAATATTCATTATCACATTTTACTATAATCAAATTATTTTAAATTTAAAATAATTAGAAACTTTTCATTATTTCTATTTTATATTTATCAAATATTATAGTTAAGTATGGAAGACAATTTTTATTTAAAAAAATATATATGAAATTTGTCATTCTTACTTCATAAAAAAAGTAGATATATAAATTCTTTATTGTCAAAGAACTTTATTAACTTTTTAAATAAAATAAAATTATAATATTACTAATAGAATTAAAAAAATAATATTAATTTCTTGTAAGATTACAATAGAAAATTTAAATTTAAATAATCTATTAACAATAATATTGATATGTATAGATATTTATATGTAATTTTTAAAGTGTTGATTACGTACCTCAAATACTTTAACCAGAAACTCGACGTATACTCGTTGTATGCCAAGTGTTTTTCCAATATATGCAAATAAAACAATGCCAAAGAAAAACAGAATAAATGGAATAAATATTATGGAAAGAAAAGTGAAGGACACAGTGTTTAAAACGGATATGGAGGACATGATAAGTGTTTGGAAAAAGAAATTTGTTACCTCAACGGTTCATAACTTTCCATTTAATATTATAAGTATAACATTTGAAAAATGGAACAATATCTAATTACATCGTTTTAGTTCGAAAATAGAAATTGAATAGTGTAAAAATTATATTTCATTGATTAATTAAAATTTGTATGTCTTCAATGAAAATAAAAATTAATTTTTTAAATTAGGCGGATAAACAGCAAGTTTGGAAAATATCTTCGAAATTTACAACAAAAGTTGCCATTCTTTACATCGGTTTTATTACAAGATAATTTAATTTTAAATTAAACATGTTACAAAAAAAAAAAACTCAAAAAACAAACGATCAAATGAAAAAAAAAAAATTATTTATATATAAACTATGAATCGTGATCGGCGAGATAGAGTAACGACAAAGGTACAATCATATTACCTATGGAAATTATAATTTATGGAGTATAAAAAACTGTTGACTGAAACTGAATGAATGAAAAAATAAATAAAACGAAATTAAACTGTGCAATAGGATACGTGAACGACGAGCAGATTAAAAAGTAACTAATCACTAATCAGTAATCAGTAATCACGCAAATTCACATTTTAGTATTTCACACAATCAATTAACGTTTCCCCACGCAAGCATGGTAAAAAGAAGCAGGTAAATAGAAAGGTGTCAGTTAACCAAGGTGTATCAATCACCTAGGTATATTATAATCAATTAATCGGTAAACAGTAAACTACTCTAGGTCTAGGACGTATGTAGTAAGAACTAAGAATGTGTACGGACTATACGGCGATGGTTTGGCAGCAAATAATATGAAATTTTATGTTATCTGAGATTTGACCATGAGTATTTGTTATTTATTTATCTAAGATTTGTTATGACGTAGTTTTTTTAACATGCATTATACAACGCATTTCTTGACTGATAATGCGCCCACAGCCAATACGCGTGTGGTACGCGCACAAGCTACTTGCGTAAACAGATAATGGATAATCTGGTATTTATCATATAATATTATAACTATTAACTTTAAGACTAACTATAAGTTTAAAGTTAAGTTATACAATTATACGAGTCTTTTCTAATTTTCTATAAACAAAAATTAAACAAAACAATTTTCTTTATTATTACTCAAATAAAAATAATGTAATATATTATTATTATTATTATTATAAAATTAAATAATAAAGTAATAATTTTATAAAATTAAAATGTAAAAGTAGATTATTATTTAAAATAATAATAAAAAAACAAAACAATAAAAATGAATATTAGTAGTAAAAATAATATAGTGTATCCTTCAGGGCCGAACTTAAGAGTCTCATAACCCCAAGGCAGCAACTAAAAAAAGGGCCTTTTAAAGATATTATTTAATCATCTATTTTAATTAATTTTTTTTTGTAAGTCATTATAATATGTTTATAATTAATATATAAATTATTTAAAATTAATTATTTACCAATTTTAATAATATGAATGAAGAATGAATATTGAAATATGAATTTTTTTTTTTTATATATATATATATATAATATATAATCATTAATATTTTACTTTAAATTAATAATGAATAAAATTAATAGTGCGACACTCATTATTTCGTTCTGTGTTATATTGAATAATTAAATGCAATGTAGAAATAATTAATGTGTATATTTTATTAAATTTATACTAATTATTTACGAATACGAGAAACGAGGAATTATTAAAAGGAAATATTTATATATATATATGTTACGAAGGGCATTGTATAAAATGTCCGGACAATGTATAAAATGTCCGGGCATTGTATAAAATGCCCAAATTGTATACTTTGCCCGTAACATATATATGTTTCTATACACATTATCATTTAATATTTTAATATATCCATAACAAATATAACGAAACGTAGTTTCCAAGTTACTACCTCATAATATATACCGACTGTATACACGAAATATTTTTTTGCGTTTACTCATTTTGTGCCTAATACGTTTTTTTTTTTTGTGTGTTTAGCTGTACCTAGTGCCCCAAAAAACAAGGGCTCCTAGGCAGCTGCCTAGGTTGCCTAGACGAAAGAACGGCTCTGGTATCCTTGTGAAATTTTCATTACTAATATCATTGAGAGTTGAGACATTGATTTTATAAAATCAATGCTAATATCTACAACCGTGATAGAGATCAATGATCTATCACCCCAAAATCAAAATTAATTATAATTTTTATTCATTGGTGTACTTATAGTTTAAAACTAAGATCAAAAGTTTCAAAAGTTTGTTTTAATTTTATGTACCTAGGTAATTCAATAAGAATGACCTGTGTGTTCCTTACCGAATTTTGGGTCGCGAAGACGTTTAAATATTAAACTAATACATATTTAATTTAAAAAAAAAAAGACGATCTGATACTCCTGCGACAGGGATATAGTATTTAATTTTAATTAGAATTTGGATGCAATGATAAACCATTGCATTCGAAAAAACGATTCTGAGCGAAGTTCAGTCAGATAATGTGGTATTGATTAATATATTGCCGTTATTTCGTCATTTTTTGGTCGTTTTTTCTATCGCTTAAGGTCAATATTAAGAAATTCGAAAAATGACCTAAATAAAGTACCAACTACATCCACTTTTCTATCGGAAACATATGCTATTCGTGAAAATCGGACCATTATTTCGGGTAGTAAAAGTGTCTTCATAATTAAAAACAAAAAAAGACACACATCATTGTAAAACAAATACATTCTTCGTTTCGCTTGGAATCTAATAAAGGAGCTGGGATTAAACTATATTAGTATTAATTATTATTTATTTATATTTATTATGTTTTATGAATTGATTGTCCTCGACCCACGGTGGCAACGCAAGTATAATTTATGAACAACGAGTCACGGAGTCAATGACAATGATAATATTCTGACTCACAGGATATTTCGTAGAATTATTTGTATAACTAAAATGTAAAATGTAAACAAGCGATTATACGTAGGTAAACAGTTTACTGTCACACAGGTATTTCGTTATAAATATGTCGGCCGGTCATCGTGTTAGGAAGAATAGGCGTAATTTAAATTTTATATTTTAGCCTCACATTTTCCGTTGTACAAATACAAAAGTAAAAGGGATACATAATTATGTGTATCCTAAATATTTGGGATGAAAAAATATTGTGCCTTTATTCTTTAAATGGGGGCTAAGCATCCCAAGCCCTCTGATTTGCGCTTATAGATTCAGGTCTAAGTTTCGAAGGATCTTATGGATATTATAAATGGGTGAAATGCAGAAAATTTATTGAATTATGAATAAATAGTAGCATAATATACATAATTTCAGTACTAATTTATATTTATATTTACGTGTAAATCAAATATTCCATCACACAAACATCCAAAATTTTTATAAATAATTTATAAAAAAAAATATTAATAATAATCAGAGATAACGATATTGCAATAAATAATTCATATTATTAAAACATTTATTATTATATTTGTATATATTTAAAGGGTTATTTACTCTTTTAACATTTTTGTATAGTATTATAGTACCAGTACGTATAAAAATAAAAGTACCTATAATTATTAATATCAAAGTAGGAAAATGTATAAAAAATATAGTTAATTGAGACGGCATTGAAGATATGCAATTTAAATTACGTCAAATCATATTAAAATGTCATATTATTTTAGGATTCCTTTATTTAGATTTTATATGTGGATGGTAGGTGTATTTTCCTCGCAAAATAGTTTATTTTATTTAGTTGTTAAATTTATCAATAAATGTTAATTTATAAAATGCATGGGAAGGGATACTCCTACCGCAGGGATATAGTTATGGAAATCATAGTGTTTAATTTTAATTCGAATTTGAATGCAATATGATAAACCATTTCATTCGTAAAAACTATTTTGAGCGAAGTTCATTCGGATAACGTAGTTGTTGATTAAAATGTTGACATTATTAATTTATTAAATATTTAAAACGCAAATTTTATCACAACATATTTAGGTACACATATGTCATGTAGTATATAAATGAACACCACATAAAATTTCCAAGTCTCTTAGTTCAATATAATAATATAAATGCTCATAAAATCCCTTGTCGTTGTCACCTAAATGCCCATATCACAAAAATTGTTGTCAATTTCATTTATCTTTATAGTAAAATATTGAAATATAGTAGGAAGAATCCATATAAGTAGGTACTTTAAATATTAATTTTACTGAAATTTCAACTTTAAACACCAATAAAAAAAAAAATTGAGTCTTCAGATTGAGAAATTGAAATACATTTTGCAGGTATATTGTGTATAAAACCTTACAATTAAAATAAATATGATATAACTTTGAATATCATTATTTGTACCATAAGATATGATAAGAGATGATCTCCTTATATAAATATATAATTTACATGATTTTATTAATATAATAAAATCATGTAAATCTAATCAAACAAATAGGGTGACATACATATGTATAAATGTATATGTAGAATACAAAAAACTAAAGCATATTGTATATTAATTAAAATTAATTATATTATTTATTATTATGTAAGTACATTATTATTTGTATTATTACAATTATTAACTCTTAATTTTTAAAAATTTAATAAAGTAAATATTTTCAATTCATATCACAAATTTATAGTTAATTTTAATAGATATCTTATTTACAAAAATAAATTATAACACTGTATGTTTTTAAATATAATGTATATAATACATACAATAATTTTTTTCTTTTTTGTATGTTAATACAGTTAATTAGAAAAAAATGATTAAATTTGTAAGGCACATTGGTAGTAGTAATGTAAAAATATCATTTTTTTAATAGACTCAAGTATTTTAGCAATGGAGACTCTTTGAGTAATTTTTTTATGGAGACAATTGCCATCATTGCTTCAGCACCTCTTTTATATTATACAATACAATTACATATTAACCCTCAACAGACAAAGCCGGTCACCCATGAACAAAACTATTTTTAAAGTACTCCTTAGTTCCTTACCATAAAATATTATTAATAACTGATTTTTTCCCCTTCATATCCTACCACCACACACATCTCTACTACTGGCCCGAATGGTTTTCGCCACTATGTTAATCGTCAGTGTTCATTCATCTTCCGTTGAAACTAATCTGTTCTCACGTTGGTCACGGGTGACCAAACGCCAAATGAACCAAAATGTATTCTTTATATTTTTCATTACCAAATTAAAAAGTTTATAAAAATAAAAATCAAATATCACGTTAAAAACATTTTCACAAAGTTATATATCCATAATACAAGTATTTGGATACAAAAAGAGCATTAAATTATTGTAAAAATGAATAAAAAATACTTGGGTCACCCATGACCAACCTTGTCTCTTTTGCTAAGATTATAGCCGTGTCTGTTAAGGGTTAATATAATATACTTAAATTAAGTTACATAATTAGCTATAATGTTCTAAATAAAAGCTCTAAAAAAAAAAAGTTACATAATTAATATTTCAGACTCCATAATTGCTAAAAATATTATTTTAGTTATTTTAATTAGTATAAAATATATGTAACATAATGAATACATACAATTTAACTATTGACTATTTTACATTTTTTTTTTTTTTTTTTTTTTTTTAATACAATACCTACAATTTATAATTTAGTTGGATAGAATAGCATGTTATGAAACAATCTCAATAATATTTTTTAGATTTAAAAATTTTCCAAAATATTCTTATTATACATAATCGCGTATAGAGTATAAACATGTAAATCAGGAATGGATGACAATTAAAATGGCTATGTCTATCTGTGTTATGTTTACGACTTCATGAGCTATATGTAATCCAAATAATATTCCAAAGAAAATAATTTTTTTTCTTAAAAACATTTATTTATTGTTTCATAACATGTTATTCTAACTTTCAATTTATTTCCAATAATAATACAACAGTGATGACTAACGTATGTCCTCCGAGACCTTAAAAGTGATCAGTAGCTAATTTTTTTAATGAAACATAGTATTTGTGTAAATAAACATAAGTATATTTATTGTTAAGTACTCGTGGATAATCTATTTAAATATAAGTATATTAAATAATTTTTTTTTAATATATATATTTTCTTTGTTTTATTGTAATTTTTAATTTTACTAATTACAAACCATCAAAGAAAAAAGCTTGATCATCACTGATTACACACTATATTCTGCATAAATATAAATAAATATCTTAAAATTATAAAACAAATTTCTTTCACAGTTCTAAATTTAAAACTATTGAATAAAATTGAAACATTCATTTTACAATATGTATTTTATAAAAAATTATTAATTTAAATGAAATATTTATACTATTAGAAACTAATATTGTGGTAATGTTGAATATTTATTATATTACATTATAATATATTTTTATATATTATTATAATATTTATTTTGAGCTCGTTGAAAAGCATCAGTTATTGCAACTCTGAAAAAATTATAATAATTTATAAATATATACATTATACACGATACTTGCAATATTCAATTCTATTTTAATTTCATAAATACATATATGTATATAATATACATATATATATTTCTGGTGATAAAAACTTTAATATGTACTTGAATGTATTTCTATGAAGTATAAAAGCTGCTACATGTCCTGTGTCAACATATCGAACTTCTACACCAGGCCAAATATTTTCAAATTTTTCCATATTATTTTGAGGAACATAACCATCACGTTTTGCACAAACTGCTATTACCATATCCTTATCAACAGGAGTATGAAAATTTTTTAAGTGAGTACATTCATCCATGATCCCTCGCATAAAACTCAATGATTCTAAATTAAAATCTAAACAAATAAATATTAAATGTTATAATAACTAATTAATCTTATAAGTATTATTCTAAAATAACCTTGACTTTTTGATTTTTTTAAGTCAATTTGGAATTCATTATTCTGTTTAATTAAATCAATATCATCAAATGTATTGGTAAATTTTAAATTATTTAACTGTTGAGAATCACATATATTGATTGAACTTTCATCATTTTTTAAATGGTCAAACATTAAATTAGATTGGTTATTACATGAATTATTATTTAAGTCTTTTATAAATTGTTTTCCTGCATTAAACTCATTCTGAAATAATAAGAACATAACACATTAAAAATATTAATTAAATTAACATAAATTTATGGAAATTATCAAAAACGTTATTTATAAGACATAAGCAATACAATTATTTGTTTTTGTATACATATATATATATGTATAATTAATATATTTGATATTGTTAGACAATTTAATTAAAATATTTAAAAATAATATTAATGAAGTATCATAGTGCTGTAGAAGAGATACAGGTGTAAAGAATGTTGAGTGTTAATTAAAATTTGAAAACGATTCTGAGCAAAGGTCAAATATAGGTATTGATTAAAAATTTTAAAACACAATGATATTCATTTACATTTGAATTTCATCGTAAGAGTTCCATATTATCACATATTATAATAAGTACATATACGAACACCCAATAAAATTCTTATTTCTAAGTTTAATATAAATGCCCATAAAATACCTAAATGTGTCCCCTAAATGCCCATAACCGACAGAACTTCGTTCAAAATAGTTTTTTTGAATGCAATGATAAATTATCGCATTCAAATTTTAATCAAATTTCAACATTATAATAGATTTAAATTTGATTTTAATGAATTATAAATTTCAAATTATAGTAAATTCATTCAAGAAAAAGAAATATACTAAAAATACTAATATTATTGATATAAATTTTTGTTAAACTTATAAAATATTAAAATAAAATAATTCAAAATTACATTTTATTCTGTACTTCTTAAAAAATAATTTAGCATCTCTACATTATTTATAAATTATCTTTATGTTGTGTTATTTTATTATTAATAAATTAATTTCATAATTTTTTTTATGCCAATACCTACACTACTAGTATTGTATTACTTTACTTGTATTACTTAAAAATAATTGTTAATAAAAAAAAAAAAAAAAAAAAAAACGTGAAGATAGTCCCAAGCGTAGGCTTTATACAAAACTGTATTTAAATAATAATTACATTTAATTTATTGTTTTCTTGATGATTAATATTTACAACTTCATTTTTATATATTGAATTTGATTTATATTGATATTCAAGTAAATTCCAATCAATTGCACAGCTTATTGCACCCTAAAGTAGTATCAAATTTAAAAATGTAATTATAATACCAAACAAAGTAAGTTTAATATTATAAATATAAATTTAATTGTAATGAATATTCATTAATATAATTAAATAATAAAATAATAATAATGAATACCTCTGTAAAGACACCAGAAGCTGTTGTACCAGATAAACAAGGAACAAGAACAATTGGCTTTGGCCAACTTACAGCAGCTAAAGAAGCCATCTAAACAATAATTATTTCAATATAATATATATGTTTAAATAACTTAAAATAATATATTGAATTAATTTATTAGTTTGTTATTAAAAAATAAAAATAAAAAAAATATGACTACTAATTATTCTTACTAATTATTTTTATATTGTATTGCAATATAATATTTTATTTATTTATTTATTATATGTTTTTAAAATAATATATTATAAAGATAATAAATAGTATTTTACCATTCTAAGCGAATCGAAAGAAATTGGTTTTTTGAAACAAAATTAATTAATAAAATAATAACATATAAGGTAATACTATCCCACTGGACAGCTATCTTCCATCAAAATATTCATAACTATAAATACTTTTATCAAATATTCTTATTGTATCCAGAGTACATGTTGTATATATTGTATACATAAATATTTTAATACACCAAACTGAAAATTTGATGTTTTATTATAAATTCCTCCTATTATATACTACTCCTCCATTTATAAATAAAATATTTTAATATTCGATAAATATAATTTTTTACATGCCTATAAATTTGAATACATTATAATAACAATACATCTATGATTTTTATGTTTTTAAAAGTATTATGATACACTTTTTTAAAAAAAATTTTCCTATAGTCGTGTCAATTAAAAAGGAGTGCTGGTCCTAGTGACCCATTGTTTATTTTATACCCACCCTTACGACTATTGATTCTCAACATAGTGCAGCTGTTGTTTTGTGTGCACTGTACGTATTGTAATTCGTATTATATTTGTGTCATGATAACCACTACCGAAAAATTGTCACTTGGCGCACAATGGGTAGTGCTCATTTTTTGTTGTCGTGACTATATATTTTATAAGATCAAAATTTAGTTATGATATTAATGTATTCTCAAAAATGAAGATATAAGTTATTAAAACACTATTATTTTGTTAGTTATTATACAATATACCTATATTATGTAATAAATAAATATTAACACTTACATGTCCACCCATAGATAGACCAGTGACTCCAAGGGGTCCAAATCCTTCACGCTCACACCAATGAAATAATACAAGGGATTCCAGAATTAAACAACCACCCATTACAAAAATATCGGACACATTACATAGTATAGACCTACTATAATCAAAATAGATTTTGATACAAAAATATCACAACTAATAAATTAACAAAAAAGTATTTATGAAATAGGTACTATACAAACTTTAAAAATTATAAAACGAGTCACAAATTTATTTTGATTACCTAGAATCTGCTCATTTTGTTCACTGTCTTCAATATAAAACGGAATATTATACTGTTAATTTGAATTTTAAAATAAAATAAGTAATTGATTTTGAATAGTGTTTAGCTTAATATACTATTAAATTTTTATATTTAAGACTTGGAAGATAAAAATGTAATCATTAATGAATACAATTTAATATATACTTTACAAAATATCAAATAATTGTTAAGTTAGTAAATAAATAGATTAAAATAGTTTTAAAATGCTCAAAAATACAATAAATGATTAAATATACATTATTCAATTAAAATGCTTTAAATAAGCAAAATAAAATTTTATATTTAGCATTATTAAGTCCCAAAACATATATATATATACAATACGTAATTAAGAATATACAAAACCAATAACTTTCATGCCCTAATTATATTATATTTATATAGCCGACATTATAATATTAGATAGAAATGTTTTAAATACAATAAATATAATTTATTATTAAAATATTAAAAACAAAAATAAACAAATCTCAAAGATACGATATTAAAATTTTAATTTATAGATTCAATATTATATGATTTTAAAGGCAAGAAAAATGTATTTAATTTTCATAATCAATAATAAAATTTATTGTGATTAATAGTAAATACAATTTAGACCATAAAGTTATTTATGTACTATTAAAAAAGTCTATATATTTAAATAGATAGGTACCTATAACAATTGATACTGAAATTCATTTTTTGTCATACAAAATAAATAAATGAATTTTGAATGTATTTATCATGATTCATGAGTTATTACCCTTATTTATTATCATTAATAGTTAAAGTATAGACTACGTTCATCGTATTGAGTTCAATAAGTTGATAATATAGAATAGTAAGTTCTCCTTTCAAATATAGTACAGTATTTAATACTGAAAATATATATACACACATATTTATTATATTTAATTACATACTAACACTTGGTTAATTGGTTTTCTTTTCCCATAAAATGGATTTTCTAATATTATTGATCCAATTGCAGATTCTTTTAATAATGAATTAGCTAGCATGGTTCGTCTTCTCCAATAATACTAAAATTAAAATAAAATATTATGATTAGTTAAAAACTATAATTCACAAAGTAATTACAGTAGAAATAAACTAATGCAATATTGATTAATATGAATGCAAAAGTATCATATAATATTTAATTCTGAAAAAGTAAATTAAAAATTAAATAACTTATTATTTATATAACTTATATTACATAAAACAATCTTCTAAAATAAATTTTATTTTCTTAATATACCTACTATTTTTAGATTCTGAGTAAAGCAAAGAATGTATTGGTTTTACAATAATATATGTCTTTTTTTTTTTATTATTTTATATCTGAAGCACTTTTACTATCCGAAATAATGCTCCGATTAACACTAATAGCATATGTTTCGGGTTGGAAAGTGCATGTAGTTGGTACTTTATTTAAGTCATTTTTCGAATTTCTCAAAATTGATCATATGCGATAGAAAAACGACATTTTCACGAAAACTGAAATTTCGACGAATTCCATTTCAATATTTCACGAAACACGGGCAATTTTAAAATTAGAAACTTGAAATTTTTATTGGGTTTTCACATAGATATTATATAAATATGTGTAATTGAGGGAAAACATTGGATATTTATGTTATACATTGTATTAAATAATAAGAATAACTTGGACAAATTAAAATTTAGTATAAACAATTCTAAATATTTAATAACCTATAAATAATTGTATTTTTAAATTTTTTATTTTATAGCACTTTTATATAGAATATGTATTTATTATGTATTATTTATTATATGTACATATTTTGCTTATTTTTAGTATTACAAGTCCTAAGCCCTGTTGTAACAATGACATTCCATAATTTAATATTATGACATTTAGTAGTCATTGACACAGAAATTGAATGAATATAATATAAATGGTAAACTATTTTTAAAGATTATAACAATTTTATTTTATTTTATTTTTATAAGTATTTCTAAAAAATAAATACTAACATGATCACCAGTGCTTGCCATGTGTAAGCAGATTGGTTTGAAATTTTTAGATGGCCAGTTTTTTGGTAATATAACTTGAAAATGAGCAAGATGACTTTCCTTGGGCACAATATTTGGAAGAAAATAAGCAAAAGGAGATTGAAACACTCCTTCTAATGTAATTGAATCAGAATCTTCTTTTTTCTAAAAATAAGTTATTACTTTATTAGTAGATTTTATTATATTAGATATATTAATTTCAAATTTAAGTCTATTTATTTTATTTATGTTTATTTACTTACTTTAACAATTTTAACAGGGTGATTAGATGATACAAGTTTAAAACATTTATCTCTATCTATAATACGATTTCTGAACTGAAACAAACTAAATATACATCAATTAATTTATTATAATAAATTAAATATGTAAAACTCTCTGTACGGTATAATTTATTAATAAATTTTAATTTATAATATATAACTACAGCCATTATTAAGAATACGTTTAATTTTATTTACTTCAAAAATGAATTTAATAATAATTTCAATGTTTCTTGATACACCTTTAGTAATGTAACCTTAGTAATAAGGTAGTACCTTTTAAATGATCGAAATAAAAAGAAGCTTTAGATATATTATAGGAAAAAATGCCAATAAGATTCAATATGTTAATAGTAAAGCGCCAGCAATCAATATGTAGATCAAAATGTTGGACAATGAACATAAAAAAAAAAAAAAAAATGTCACTATAAGAGATGACAATTCCTAAATTTAAAATGTATATAGGTAATGAACTGCATTATTATTGGGGTATATTTTGAGTATATGGGTATGAATTATGAACCCATAGTTGTAAAAAAAATATGTTTGAAATCACTTGGGTGGTTTTAGAAAAGAGATAATTTAAAGATAGTAAGTGGTTATAGAAATAAATATTATATTAAAGAATTATATTGAGTGGAAAAAGTAAAAAATAAGTATGTAGATAAAATAGATATAAGGTAGATATATATGAAGACAACTAATATAAACTACCAAAATATAGAAGAAAAAGTAGGTACTTTTTTTAAAAACTATTAACTATAATAATTTAAATTTCACCTACCTACCTACAGTTTTAAGTTACCCGTTTTTAGAAAATATTGATGTAATTTGAATATTCTTAATGAATGCATAACATATTAAAAATATTATTTCTAACCATAATTATTGTTGGAATATATTGAATTTCTTATAAATTTTGGTCAACTCTATTTGAGTTCAATCTAAATATAAAATAAAGTATTATTTACCTTTTAAGTTTTTCAGGATCTCCCCAACCATTTACGAAGTATTTACTAAGTAATAACTTTCTGTATACATAATCAAATTTATTAATTGTCATATTATCTTGTAAAAAATAGTATTCAAAAATTTCGTTAAAAGAACAATTAAACTACACTGAATAATATTTTTCTAACAGTAACACCTCAGTTATAAATAATATTTTACGTAATAAGAATTAAGAAGCAATAAATAACATTTCAATGTAAACAAAAATAAGGTTAATTTGACTAAATGTAGATTGGTAAACAAAAATATTGTTCAGGATAAACTTCAAACCATAGATTAGTTCAAACTATACATTGTTATGGTATTTATTATCTAATTAATAATAATAAAAAACACAAAAAGTACAACTCTTGATATTCCTACTAACAATTGTTAATTTTTTATAAAACATAATATGTAACTTGAAAATATTTATCATGTGATATTTTTTATTTTTATTTTTATTTTTAACTTTTAATTATTAATTTTAATTTAAATCATCAATTGGACAATTGGTTAACTTTGAATTTACGAAAATAAATATAAAAATCAAGATAAGCCAATTAAAACACAGAACCAGACTCGATCATATATATTATCAATACGGTTTGAACCAGAGTACGGTCTTGTATACCATTTACACCATTTATCTGTGGTTTCGTGTTACGCACTACGCGTCGTGTGGTCTATATTGTGAACCATAGATAGTGAACCGACTAATCGTTTCGTCACAGATAAAGTGAATACATGAATCTGTGGTTTCGTGTAGTATAGTACACTATATTTCTTTATACTGTGGTACATAGAGTAACTCTATGCTGTGGTAGTACCATTAATTATAAATACTATTATAGTATTTACTATTTATAATCAATGGTAGTACTCGTACCATAGAGTGGTCTCTCTCTAGAGAGGCCGTTTCCCTATAATTTATAGGGAAACGGCTATAAGCTATAGCTTTATAGGCTATAAAGCCAGTATACTTGTCTATGCTGTATACTGGGTTGATGCCAAAGACCTTATACTTATATACTTTTACTTTTACATTCTACTCACACACTCTACTCTACACACTCTACCATACACTTTAGCAGAGTGGCCATGAATGCAAAAAAAAAAAAATGTATACCAAAAAATATCAAATCGGGATTTGATATCACTACTGAGAGATACAGTTTCGAGCATCATATAGAAAATTAGTAATACGAGTAAATAACGTCCAAAGTTTTAATACTGGAAATTGTATACCACTTGAGGATATTGATATTTTACATTATTCTAGTACAGATCCAATAAAAGTTTTAAACAATAATTCGATAGGTATTAGTTCCGATGCAATAATAGATGAGGATAATGTGAATAATATAAATTCATTTATCATGGATCATGATTATATTGTTAACACTTCAGAAAATTCTTTAAGCCAGTTCACCAAAGAAATTATAATTTATATAGCCGGTTTTGTGATTCATAAACTGTGCAATACTCTTAAATGTGAGGAATGTAAACTTGCATTAGTGGCTATAAAAAAGGATTGTTTTTTAAATTCTTTAATTACTTTAAAGTATAAAGGAGGTGAAAAGGAGGATTAATGTACCCCAGTGACGATGTTATATCAATTTGTTTTAAAACAGAACATTTTTTAAAAATGCATGATTATAAGAATAAAGCAGTCAATAGATTGGAAATTCAGACAAAAGTTTTAGCACAAAGTTCAACATCATTCAAATCTTTAAAAACCCATAGTGAAGAAATGCGTAGTCCATTATCAGACCATTGTACTCTTTTAATAAAATCCATAGCAACAACCTATATAAATTTAAAAATTAATTACATATTAAAATCACACAACAAAACCCCATCCCTTAGACAGTGATACAATAAACTTACATTGTTTAGAGGTCAATAAATTTAAATTGTTGTATACTTAATCATCATAATTTATATTAATATACTAGTCAAAAAAATGTTATTGTTTTATCTACTATGTACATATTAACTAATTACCTACCTATGTTATGTTATAATAATTTTTTTTTTTAATTAGGTAATGTTTAATCGCCGTAATAAAACAAAGAATGTTTAAGAAAATCTTCGTATTCCTCTATTTCGCTTCTACATAATAAACTAACAGTATTTTATATTTAGTAGGTTATTAGTAAGGCTGGGATTTCGATGCACTTTTCATTGTTTTCCTAAGTTTGCTGCACGATGCTCGTTTTGTCATAAATTCGATTCGTATACATTTGAATGAGAATAAGAAAGTTTATTTTGCATTTTTTGATAAATTTTCGGTTTTGGGTCATTTCTTACATTTTTTAAAGCATTTTTGAGTTGTTATATAATATTTTAATTTTATTTTATCATGATTTTTATATAAATATTGAATTTAGCAAATTTTGAATTAGATATAATCTTATAATACGTGTATAATTTAACAAAAGTAATGCTAAAATCAGTAAAATCTTAAACCTAGATAACGGGTGGCGACATTTGTGGCATACTAAATTACTAACGTGTGGTCATGGTAAATTTAGAAATACTGTATACCTATATAATTTTTTTTTCAGATTAAATCAATCCATGTCAATAAATAATGTGTATTAATATAAAACTAATTAAAAATTTATTTTATCAATTATTATATTTTTTAATTACAATTTTTTAAAAATAAATAAATTTTATGTGCATTTTTTTTAAATTTATAGGTCATAAATGCATTTTTTAATATTTTATAGAGCATTAAATTCCCAGCCCTAGTTATTAGTTTAAAAAAATATATACATTGAAAATTATACGCAAGTATGGAAATTCAATTAAGGTTTAATATTGTGCTAAATGTAAATTTGCATGTTGTACATGAGCAAGTAGAGTTCAAATCATGGATCAAACATCTAACGTCTTATGATGAAATTTGTACAGTCTACTTATATTTTTATAATTTATATTAGAATAATAATAATATTTTAATATTTTATATTTGTATTAAGAAATACAAAATAACATTGTTGTATGTGAAACAAACACAAAATAAATCACTCTAGTAATTAATATATATATAAATTTATTAAAAAATACACAAATATAACGTCCGGAAATACAACTTAAATACAAATCAAATTGGAGGAGAATAAACACAATAGACAACGTCTTCGTGTGTCTCCACCGTCTCCCCGTTATATTTCAAAACCCTATATTTAAATCATGTTAAAACTAGGACACCACAAAACTGATGTCATCACTAATTTTTAAATTTTAAATAACATTTTTTTTTCTTAATCTAGGTCACATATACATATAACCCTTACCTAGCATTAATAATTAAATAATTAAAAATTAATACCTAATCTAAAAATTGTTTATACTATACTAATACTACATCTAAAATAAAAATGCTTCCCTCCCTTTTATAAAAGCGGTTAACATATTTTTCTTATATTTTTATAGCTTCGATATTGAAATATTAAGGGGTGCAGTAAATCTGTTGTCTGGTCAACAATAATGACTCAAAACAACATATTTTGTTTGTCCCCTTGACTTTACGAATAATATGTAAGTCGAGGCCAGTTGGTTGTTCATAAAATATTAAATCCTATTCTCTATGTCCCTCATAATCTGGATGTGTTGGTGTATATACAGGTGGGAAAAAAAATTAAAATACGATTCAACTTATAATATATCGTCGGAGTGAGAATTCTAAGAACATTCAATAGATGAAGTAATAATCGTAAAAAAAATATATGTATCTTAATCCCCGTGAAAATGTCTGCAGTAAACACCTGGTTTACTACAGTACTATAATCTTAATGTTATTATAATATTACCTTTTACCTACTATTAACGGTTAGGTTATACAAAATATAATATTAATACTTAAATACCTATTACTTAATATTAACATTATTGCATAAATAATAATAAATTATATAATTATTAAATACAATTTAAAATTTGTATATATATATATATGTATACATTATCAACAATATGTCAATATACATAATATAATGATTTTTACATAAATTAAATGATTACACAATAATAAATTATTACAATATAATAATTGAAATACAAATTACATAAAAAAAATATAAAAATTAGAAATGGATATTACGATATATATTATAAACATATAATCGTATATTATAAACAGTTAAAAAAAATACAAATAGTGGCACCTATTCAAACTTATTTTAATTATATAGCATATAAGGCTATTTTCCAAATAGTGCTTACTGCTAGATATAAAAAAGAGATACTTATTTGTTAATGCTCCGTCAGTGCCCCGTAAAAATTTATCACCCTGCCACTCATGTTTGTTATCGTCCTGCCATAAATAAATACAATGTATATAAAAACTATTTCAATATTTAATATTATTAAAAATAGTTTAAAATTTAAATATAAAAAAGACGAGCTGATACACCTGCCGCAGGGATATAGATGTACAAATCATAGTATTTAATTAGAATTAGAATTTAAATGCAATGATAAACCATTGCATTCGAAAAAACGATTAACAAACAAGAGTGGCAAGGCGATACATTTTTTACGGGGCACTGGTTGAGGATAACAAACTAGTACCAAAAAAGATTTTAGCTATTAGCATTACAATTTTTCTGAATTAAATTACAGAAATAACAATCTTTTCCAAACTTGTATAATAAGGTTTTTATATTGGTAATATTGACTTCATTTCATAATTAATTAATTTCAATTGCAATCGTAAGGTCTATATAAGATATATATAAATGAAAACTAATTAAAGCTGTAGCTCTACAAAATTCTCTATAAGTTTCTTGGAAATCATTGTCACTATTATTCTGTAATGGAAAGAAAATCAAATTATTACATTATTTTTAGTAAGTTTGTAGATTTGTATGTTATATTTTAAGTTGTCATTATTAATGACAATATTATTATGAATGAAAATAAAATGTATTTTTTAATAAATACTATAAAATTGATTACCCATCTTGTTTTTGTTGACATATTTTTGATCTTTAAACATTTTAATTTTATAAGTCTGATATACTTCAAGCATTTATATGTTATACTTCCATCAAATTGAAATGATATTAATTCTAAAAATATAATAAAAATATTTATATCTCGTTAATAACTTTATAAAATCTTTTTACCTTTGAGATTAGATACTGGTAATTCTTCAAAAATACTATCATTTAAATTAATACAGTTGGTAAGACGCAAACATTCCAGATTAAGAAAATTGTTGAATATTAAATGAAAATCACTGGATATTAGAATATCTGCATTTTGAATGTGCAAAAATTTTAAATTGTTACTAAATTGTAATATTTGGAGCCGATTTTCAATAAAACAGTCTATTGATGTTAATAAACGTAATGTACAATCTGGAATTGCTGGTATAGAATTAAAAGATTCTGGTTTTGCCCTTTGGATTTTCTCATCCCAAGGAATTATTGACAATTCTTTTAGTTTTTTCATATAACTTAATGATTCGACAAATTTTTGTACACACAATTTGTCGACATTGCACTTCTGGCTTGAATTAGTCGTAAAATGTACATCTAAGCACTTTAAATTTTGTAGTTTGGACACAGCTGATAATAAACAACATGGGAGAAATTCTATACTTAATTCCTCCAATGATACTTGTTTACTTAATAATAATATAAGTTCTTTAATATCAATTATACTGTCATCAAAATATATTGGTCGAAAACTATGCAATGTCAAATTCTTTAATTTAATGTGTGCAGGTAAATACATAAAAATTAAACAATTATCTATTTGTAAGCTATTTATATTTTTGGCGTCCTTTAAACAATTTCTTCCTGAAGGTAAACTTTTCCACATATTAGTATTAGAAAATTCTTTTGAAAATAATATAGTGTTTGTAATATTACATCTTAATAATCCTAGATTTTCCAAATTTGGACAACATTGCATAATTATATTGAATATGTTATCAGATAAGTAAACAGCATTTAATGTCAAACTTTGCATGTTTAACAATAATTTACGGGGATTATAATTAAGATGGCGGATTGCAGTGTCTTCTAGTGTTAATGATTTAAGAATATTGCAACTATCAGTAATACAATTTAGAAAACGATCATCAAAACATGTTACATTTTTTAAATGTAGAGATATAATCCGATTACCTAAACCTTCAAATATGGATGGATTATTGTGTTGAAAATACAATTCTAAATTGAAAAATGTCCTTTTAGTTTTCATTATCGTTTGCTGGAAATCATCGTCAACCTTACTATATTGGCGGTTTATAAACCAGTCGTTCTTAATTACTGTTGGATGTAAGGAAGCATAGTACCATTTTGTATTTGTCAATGATAAATTTTTTCGATCATTGAACGGTAAATAATCCAATATTTTTGTAATGACCTGAAAATAAAAAAGAATAACGATAGTACACAAAATGTTAATTACCTGGCGGTAAACAACTTTGATCAAAACAACGTATTACTCACTTCTTGCGGTAACATTTTATTATTATTATTCGATAATTGACATGCGACTTTTGGGAATTAAATGCAATGTAATGTTAATTGTTGACTGAGGACACGCATGAAAAAAAATTAATTTAATAATTTTTTTATGGTCATTTGTCAATCACAATTCACAATCAATCAAATCAAATTAGGCTCGAATAAAATATTTTGCAAAATTCACACCCTACTAAACTTAAACAATTAAAGCCTAAACTAAAAAAGTAAAAACCATGAATCCACTACTTAAGATATATAGGTTAGGTTGGAACTCAGCATATGAAAACAAAAACAATCCCAAAAGCCAAAACATGACCGGCAAATCTTTTGTTGAAATCAGCCGTTAGCTAATGGCTAGCGCGACCAGCGGATTTATTTGTAACTAGAACAACAACACGATTAATAATTATTTAACTTCTAAAATTCCCGCGTTTTTTGCAAAAAGTATTAAAATACACAGTCTTTTCACAGTCTTTTTAAAAATATTTTAAAATGAATTGTTGCGTTCCTGTAAAAAAAACCTATTGTAGTTCATTTAGCATACCCAAAAATGAACGGATATCATGGGAAAAATATTCTTACTCTATGGAAAAATCTTTAAAATTTAATATTAGGATTATGTTGTTAATAAAATTGTTAATTTGTTTTAGATGCTGAGCGTAGCCAATACGGTTTTACAATGATGTGTGTCTTTTTTTTCTTCTTTTAAGTATGATAAGATGTGTTTGACCCACGATTTAAGATATATCTTAAATCGTGGTTTGACCCATAGAGTAAGATGGAGGCGCCGTAACGTATTCCTGCTATACTAAAAAAGTGAAGCCAATTCGGCGGCCCTTTTTTGAAAGTCATTTAATAATTGAATTTCCCACTAGAAGGAGAAACTATAGCGATGATTACAATACAATAATATAATGGTGGTTTTTCTATTTCTTTAAAATTTTAAAACAATGTCTTTGTTTTAACTTATTCGAATTTAGACATTCTGCAATTTGCTTTGATGTAATTTAAATATAAAATTATTTATATTATATTATATATTTTATAAAATTTGTACCTATTTATTACTTTATAATTTAAAATGCCTAGTTGTTTTTTGTGTGATAGAACTAGAAATTCTAAAAGTAAAATAGACTATATATCATTTCACAAGTATGTGATTTATTTAAAAAAATATTTTAGGAATTATTATTATGCATTTTATTGCATATAAATATTGTAATATTATATTTCTAGATTCCCTACTGATCCATTGTTAAGGGAAAAATGGAATAATTTTATAATTCAGAATTTATGTGATCCAAATGATATAACAAAATATATTATTATTTGTTCTTGTCATTTTGATCCATCACATTTTAATGTATCTAAAAGAACAAAATTATTAAAATCTAATGCAGTACCTTGTATAGTTGTACTTAGAGTAAAAAGTGAAAGTAATTTATTATAGATCTATTCTTGATTGGATTTTAGTTTTTTAAATTAAATATAATAATATATGATTTGATTGTGTATACATTTTTTGTTTTTCTAACAAATATTTAGTATTTTTTTTTTTTTTTAATTTTATTTTGTAGTCTTATTTACTATCTATTTACTATTTATTCTACTTTGTTTTATTTTTCCATTGATATTTATATGTATATAACTTAATTTGTTGTAAACATTTAAGAATCTTATATTGTTGAAGCATATTTAATTCTTGTTTTAAATAATATTTTATAAATATAGTCATATAAAAAGTATTTTACATATTGTCATTTATGTATGAAAAAAATGTACAGTATTTTTACTTTTAAGTATGTGTTAATGTCTAATGCAAATTTTAATGTGTCTAAACATTTACCTAAAACATATTATAAACACAATCTATGTAGTATATTTTAATATAAAACTTACTATTTTTCATTTGATGGAAATGTATGAAATGATAAATGTGCATAATTTCTACTTGTGTTTAAACAATTCCAAAACATGCAAGTTTTATGTGAAGGCATTGTAATTTATGGAAAGTATATTTCAGAAAATAAACAAATAATTACGATTCCATTACAACCCTTTATATAGAATCAACTTAGGTATCAACAAATATAGCAAATACAATAGTAAACTTTATTTTATTTGTATCTATTATTTACCTATACAATTCTATTTATTAGTATCATAATTAGTAATATTAGTAAAATAAGTAATAAACTATTAATAGTCATTGTCTCATTGGTAACAAATAAAAATAATTTTACACTTGACGCCTTAATATAATATGGGAAATGCAACCACCATATTTTTAGGGGCTATGTCTCGCATTCTTATCATTGAGTGTCGTGCATTGTCATTTATAGTATTTGGTCGAACTTTATTTGACTGCATTATTTACTGCATATTTACATAATTATATTGCTTTAAATTATTATATTATTTAATATGAAGCGTAGTCAAAAACAAAAATTGTTGCACAAATACAACAATGTCTTATTATTTTATTAAAAATAAAGAGATAGAATCAGGTATTAAATTTCCATCTTTAAGAAGTATCTTAAAAATAATGTATTAAAATATAATTTAGGTATACAATCTTATTACCAGTCACTAAACGACATTGAAGAGAACACGAATCTTCAAAATTCTGGTCTAAGGCCAATTTCAAGAATGGGGTCCAATTTTTATGATGGACAGGCAAAGGTAATAAGGACCAAGTTGAAGGACTACTTTAATTCAGAAGGAGCCGTAACATTCCAGTACAATTACATATAACTAGAATCATTATCTGTACATAAATTATATTAATTTTTAATCAATTATTTACATATTATATTATATATATATTTTTTTTTATCACTCATTTAGTTCATTTATGACCATTGCTATTATTTTTCCTTGTAAAAGGGTCTTGTGACGCTTCGGTAGGTCTCTCATCAGGCTCGCCAAATAACTACCAAATTTGTCATCATCATCAGGTTGATGAATTGGAATAGGAAGTGGAGAAGTCAGTCTACTATTTTTCAGCTTGTCCAAAAATTCAGACATGTTATCTGTGATACTTGACTCTAATAAACAAAAACAAACAAATAAAGTTACACAAATATATTCATTATTTTCTAATACATATCCAAAATGTTTAATATAGTTATACAAAGGGGATAGAATATAAATATACATACTTTTTTTGGATTTAGGTGTTTCTACTTCTAACTCGTCAGCTTCAGTTTCAAAACTCTCAGTTGTTCTGTCAATTATAAAATGTATTAAAATATTAGGAAACATGCAATCTTAACCTATCTGCTTGTACACTTACCGTTTTGGATTCAATAATACCTCATCTAAAAATTTAAGGTTGTGTAAATGAGGCCACTCTTTTTTATTTCCGGCACTTCCTGATGGTGCAATTTTCTTTTCTCTTGTATATTTTTCTTCTAAATATTTCCATGTTTTTTGAATCCCAGTAATTGTATATTTACCTTTTAAAATTGTTAATTCAATAAATTTAAGTAATGTGTTTATATAATTTATACTATTTTCTAAATATTACCATTAAAGTGTGTAAATATGTGATTCCACAAATTACGTTTTATCGCTTCTGATCGTTCTGTTATAGACAGTTTATAATTCCACAAAGGCTTAGACGTTTCAATAATTTCAATAAGTTCCGCAATGTCATCTTTGTGTACATTTTCTTCGGGTTTATTAGTACTACCTACAAAATCAAGAATATATATTTTTTGTTAATATAATAATATAAAAATGAAAGTTTAATTTAGGGTAATAAATGTGGTTTGGTTATGACACAAGGGATAAGTATGCTTTTTATAGAGAATTTTATATTATTCATTTATCATTTTCTGATTTTCATTAAAATCCTAATTATAATACAACATTATCATACCTTCACCTGTTACTGGTAATGGTACTTCAATCATTTTTGTTGTTTGAAGAGTGTGGCATACATGAACCGAATCTTCAACAATGAATTTATTGCAGGTATTGCAAAGCTGTCCCTTTATTACAAATTAATACATTTTAATTTTCTTTAATTTTTGTTCGTTTTAATCAAATATCTATATAATAATATAATAACTATAATAATATAATATAATAATAATATAATAATAATATAATAATAATATATAATATAATATCTATATAATATATAATAACCTGATTAGGAAAAAAAATATTTGCTTAAAACATTTAAGAGAAAAAGTAATTTGCTCTGTCATTTTGTCAAAAATAGTCTGAGGCGAAACGAACTTTTTTCAGGTCAAATGGCAATATTTTAAAATTTAAATTTAAAATATAATAATATTCTCGAGTGACAAAGTAAAAAATGTTTTTTTTACCTTATTTACTAAAAATATTCAACTATATATTATTTAATACGACCTTTGTTTTTGTTATTAACAAAAAGTTTTGATATGACTTTATGATATACAAATTAGGTTAAGTTAGGATATGTCTATTTTAGTATATTACATATTATAAAATGTCAGTAATGTTATTATTAAAAACTTATTTAATTATTTTTTATTACAAACATTTTTGAAATATTTACTTTTTTAAAATAAACATTTTGAAATTCAATTCTAATATTTTTGCGTGCTATTATAATTTGGTCGAAATTTTAAGTATCCCTAGTCTAGTAGGTCTAGTATTCGTATTCCTAGTCTATAACCTAGTCTAAGCTATAAATAAAACAAAAAATACTATACAAATTTTTCATTGAAATTAATTAATTAGGTTTAGGTATATATTATTAGTCTAGTTTTTATTATTATCTTTATGTGAACTTATTTACTGTTTAATTAACTATTTAATGTTTATCGTTATGTTTTAGAGTAGATTATTATAAAATGCAAGATTTAAAATCTTAAATCATGATGTGAAGCATATATTAAAGACTATTTGTAGTACCTATTTATGGTATGAAGTGGTTCTATAACTTCCACCATTCCACCAATTTTATCTCGCATATTATTTTATATTACAATTAATCAGTCATCAGTAAGACAGTGATTTATTTAATTTGTATATCTGAAATACTGAACAAATAAGAATATAAAATATTAATTTAATTTAATAAAATTTAATAATCTAGTATCTAAGTAGGCATCCATAAACCATAATAAATCTATACCTACCAATAGCATCTTGTAACTACTATACACAAAAATACAAAATATAACTTAAAAAGAAATAATCTACACTACATAGTTATTATATTATATACTTATACATTATACAGAATTTTACTAGGATTATTTGGTAAGTCATGACCATAAGTATTAAATGGTATCTATGGATACAAATATACAATGTAATTTTTTTTTTTTTAATATTTGGAATTCTGGTGGATAATAAGGTATTATTATTTATTATGTATATATATTGATAAACTTATAACAAAACGTTAGTTTATTGTTACGTTTTCCGTTATAACTTATATTCATTTATACCATCCATATTACCATCAAATCTATTAATATTTAATTATTATATTATGTCTCATAATACCGGTATCAAATACGAACAATTTCAATCAAAATCTTTGGTAAAAAGAGGTTACGTTATAACTGGCCGCATAGGTGAAGGGTCGTTCGGGATAATTTTGATGGCTAGGTCCAGGCGTCATCATTGTCAAATGGCCATTAAGGTGATTAATAAACCACAGAAAAACGAAAAAAACGATTGCGTGTATTATTGGTGTACAAATAACGAAAAACAATTTGCTTATAAATTTGATCATCCGTATATTAACGCATATCATGAAATAATCGAAACGACAAAAAGGTATGGTACCTACCTATACTTATAATTTTATCAAATTGAAAGCATAGGTATTTATAGAAAAATTAGTTACAATTCAATATTAGAATTAGGTATGGGTACATATAATATCATAAATCATAATAACATACCTATAAACATAATAATTAGAAAATTGAAATTTTTATAAAAAAATAATTTGAAACGTAACAAATCAAAAATATATGCATATAACTCCAAATAAATTATTTTGGCAGCGAGACCCGTTGTTATATACATATATATATATATGTATATATATATGTAAAAGTGTATATTGAAATAATATCATCTTTGGTGCCAAAACCCACTATTATTTATATACCGTCAAACGGGGTAACTTGGGGCACAAAAAAACTTCAACTGGAAATTACTGAAATATTATTTAAATTAAAAAATTAAATGTGATTATGAAAAATCTGTGTCTTACTTTATTCTTTAAGAAATTTTAAATATAATTTTACTTTAAGTTTTTTATTCTTAATTTTCTATTTTAATGCTTGCCCCAAGTTACACAATGGTAGTTGAACTTGGGGTAAATACTAATATTTTAAGGAAAACTCATGTTTACATATTACACAGTTAACTTGGGGTAAAATATAATATTTTTATAGTAATCCTCACATATTTTTACCTAATAATGATGGTTCAATCTTCATTTTATAGCATAATGATATTGAATTTTTTAATTATACCTATATACATTACATTAATACTGTAATATTACTTAACAAATAAGTTATTCATCAGCTTTAATTTACTGCTTAGTGGGAACAATAATTATACAAGTACACTATTATTAATTTTTTAACAATAAGTAGGTAATTAGAAAATTATATAGGTATCACTATATCAGTCTTTAAATAGGCAATGTAACAATTAATTTAATCCAATCAGAACCAGTATTATTATTAAATCTATGTTCAATCCTGCCTTCTGAATCCAAATATGATTTTACAACAAAAGATATATCTATAGAGGTTAATGGAAAGCCCCATTTACTTGCTATTATAAGTCCTCTTACCAACTCCTCTTCTTCACCATTGCTCAACACACATGGCCTTCCAACTGGTAGTAAATTTTGATCATGACGTTTACGATGAATAGTAGATTTTGAAATGGAAAATTTTTCAGCAGCTTGTCTTTCTGTAAGCTGGCCAGACTTCACTAACATTACTGCTCTCTGCAGTGTTTCCTCATTATAGGTTTTATATTTTCTAGCACCGAGTCTTCTTTTTTTACCAACCATTTTCTTTTAAAATAAATAAAATTAACATAAGTTTACATAAGTATACATAATAAGAATATAGTAAAAATTATTTTTATATAAGAAATGTATCAAACAAATACAATTAGGTAACTCGATAATCAATGTTAGAAATATTATTTTAAATTAATCCCCAAAAGTATTGTACTTGCAGAATAGGTATGTAGATTTGTTCGTGTAACATGGACCACTTTGCCCCAACTTAGACACATATTAATAATACTTAAAAATCCTCGACGCTATTAAGTTTTGGATTATAATTCAAAATTAAGTTAAATTATCACATATTTTGGAAACTTTTTTTTATTAACAAAATATCCATAAAACTAATACTTCTTATTGCGTGTACAATACAAATAGGTCATGTCAACTACACTACAAATAGCAGATTTTTTACAAATAATAAAATTAATACTTACGGACTACTTATATTCTTCAAAATTGTAAATTTTTTTTGAATATATTATTAAGTTAATGTTTGATAATAAATCATAAGAAAAAATATGATAATACCAATAATACATTGTTACGACTGATAACCGCGAACCAAATGATTTTGCCCCAAGTATGCCCGTTTGAGGTACATATTATTCTATTAAATACTTATACTATTATAGATATTACAATTATTACTAAAGATATGATTAATAGCTTAGATATAAATATTAAATAGATATTTTACCTATGCTCGGTTTATTAAACTCCTAATGCTAATGGGCAAGGATCATACATACTATAGGGATTATACGTGCCTGCTATAGACGAAATTTGAGTTTTATACTTGGGAACAAAAATTTTTTTAACATGGGTATACATGGGAGGTATATTTTCATACAATACACATTTACCAATATATATAGGTTATAGGTATAGAGGCTTTTTGATATAAAAGTAGATATAATATTATATTATAATATTTATAATATAATACAAACATAACTTAATCTAACCGCGTGAAAGTTTTCCTCCTTCGTCTCTTTACGATTCTCAATCCTCAATGATGAAAATATAAATTATGAGATTAGAAAAAAAATTTTTTTAAATGAAGTGTAAAAATGAAATTAATTAATTACTTAATGGTATAATAAATTATTAATTGTAATAATTTAATATATTATGTAATATGTAATTTATTTTTGCCGATTCAAAAATCAGAAATCTCAATGAACAAATAAAAACATTAACTATATTTATAATATAATTTTTAAAATATACGTATATATTATTATATAATTAATAGTATTGAATTATTACTATGGTGATTTATAAAATAAAACCAGATAATTTTTTAATTTATTTAGATTCTGAGCGGAGCGAAGTATGTATTGGTTTTACATTGATGTATTATTTTTTTTATGTCTGAATCTGAAGACACTTTTACTACCCAAAATAATGCTCAGATTTTCACAAATGTGAAATTTTTTCTTGGACGAATTTGATTCATTAGCTAATTTATTTATAATAATTGTTGATTATAATAATAATCATAGTCCATAGTGACAATATAAATATTATTGTTACTAATAGCAACCAAAATAATATTATTGAATTTAATAGCAACCATCTATAAAAAGAAATTTCCATCCTAAATTCCTAAATCTCATAATACTTCTTTGAGCACTTCCCGGGGGTGTATTTGCAAATGTAGGTAGGTACGCTCAGAACTGGGTTGTTCTGATTGATAGCGGAAATTTATATATTATATTTATTATCTATGGTATGTACGAGTATATCTTGTCTTCTTTTCTTATTATTAAAACATTTTTTAATAAAATTCAAAAAATTACCAACTGTAGTATGAAATATCCATAAGCGCATTTGAGTTTTATAATTGGGGGCCTAAAATTTTGTTTAATATTTACATGGGACTATGAGAGGTATATCTTCATACAAAACTATATAAAATTTATACCAGTATGTATAGAGGTTACATATAGAGGTTATAGAGTATAGGTATATAGAGTATATATAGAGGTTGTATAGCAAATGTCATAAATATTCAATAAAATGTTTGAGGAACACCTTTTCCAAAAGAAATTTTAGATACACCAGCTAGATGCCTTCCACCTATTCAAGTATACATAAATTGTGTAAATTATTTCATCTTATGATTCTAACCGTGATCGTAATATTAAAATAAATAGCTTAACAAATGGCATCCACGAATTGAAAAATATACTAAAAAACCGGTACCAAAATTTTGTACCTACATATATATTTTATAATCATATTCTGAAAATGTTTTACATATACGCTCGAAATTTTTTTCCTCGAAATATAGCTAGTTTTAATTTTTTGTTTTTGATATCAACGAAACGTTTGTTTCAAAATATTCAAGTTTTTAATTTGAGTATGTTTGAATATTATTATTATAACATTATTTAATATAATATTATTATAACTACAATAAACCTACAATAATAATATTATAGTTTTGAGTGGGTATATTTTCCCATTTGCGGATGTCAGTGTAAAATATGCTTTGTGATTCGTAATTATGTCATTATTTTATGTTGTCCTGAGGAGATTTTATTTTGTTATGAATTACTATAAGAATGGTACGCTGATGGATTACTACAGCGAGGTTAATTACACTCCAGAGCCGTTAGCATACGAATGGTTCGCACAACTGTGCGCGGCCCTCGAGTACGTGCACAGCTGCCATTTCGCGCACCGTGACATAAAAATGGAAAATGTACTGTTGGATCATCAGCGTCGTGTTCAGTTAGCTGATTTCGGCATGTGTGTGGCTGTCAAACGGCCATGTCGCGCGGACGTTAGTGGCTGCATTGGCGGTGGCGATGACGGCATTTGTACGCCGTCGATTCCGATCATAAATAGGTCGGTTTGCGGCAGTGCACAATACATGTCACCCGAACTCTTGGCCCATGGACCGTACCATGGCCAGTTGGCCGATGTATGGGCTGTCGGCGTTTTACTTTACTGTCTTCTCGTCGGAAGGTTTCCCTTTGTCGCTTGCGGAAATGATCCACATCCACATGTGCAGGTACTCGCGAATATGAGTAGGTATTATATGACATAATATTGCAGTACCTATTATATTATTTTATTACTTATTAGTATATTACTATATTATGTATAATAATTATTAGTTTATTACAATCATATTACCCTTAATCAATCTTAATATAACTTATAGCTTAACTATATATTATAAATTATATTTACTATAATGATTATATGACATATTGACATACAAATATCCAATCCTAAGTATTAGATGAGATGGGATGAAATGAACTGAATTTTAAAATGTAGATCAAATATTTGAATATATCTAAATTTATTATTATATAATAAATATAATTATATTATCTATAATCTATGATGAAAATTATATTGTCATCAGATAAAATTGAGCCAGCAAAACGGATACAGATTTGAACAAAATGAATTACAACGATTATCTACGGAATGTCAATTAATTTTTAAAAAAATGTTTGTGGCCGAAAGAGAAAGAAAGGAAATTAGTGAACTCAAACAGGACGATTGGATAATTAAAATGTCACAAACAATTAAAGTACCATTCTATGATATAATTTGAAAATAAAAAAATCGTTTAATTAAAAAATTTTCTCCTTTTAATTATACATATAAATAATAGTACCTATATTAAAATAGATCTATTTTGTCATTCTGAAAAATCCCAATTAACAATTTTTTTTTAGAGCTGTTTAAAGTTGAAATTTTAGTAAAAATATTTACTGTTAAATGTAAAAAATTTAATCGGTACATATACATAAACATACATTACATCTAATAATAGAATATTAGAACATTATTAGTAATACGCATAGATAATAAATCATTATTATCTATGGTAATACGAGTAAATAACGTCCAAAGTTTTAATACTGGAAATTGTATACCACTTGAGGATATTGATATTTTACATTATTCTAGTACAGATAATTCGATAGATATTAGTTCCGATGCAATAATAGATGTCAGATGAGGATAATGTGAATAATATAAATTCATTTATCATGGATCATGATTATATTATATTTATATTATAACACATCAGAAAATTCTTTAAGCCAGTTAACCAAAGAAATTATAATTTATATGGTTCATAAACTGTGCAATACTCTTAAATGTGAGGAATGTAAACTTGCATTAGTGGCTATAAAAAAGGATTGTTTTTTAAATTCTTTAATTACATTAAAGAATAAAGGAGGATTAATGTACCCCAGTGACGATGTTAAATCAATTTGTTTTAAAACAGAACATTTTTTAAAAATGCATGATTATAAGAATAAAGCAGTCAATAGATTGGAAATTCAGACTAAAGTTTTAGCACAAAGTTCAACATCATTCAAATCTTTAAAAACCCA
>JAIUCT010000014.1:2337276-2358447 GCA_021307375.1 Tetraneura akinire | reverse complement strand
GTTATCAGATAAGTAAACAGCATTTAATGTCAAACTTTGCATGTTTAACAATAATTTACGGGGATTATAATTAAGACGGTGGATTGCAGTGTATTCGAGCGTTAATGTTTTAAGAATATTGCAACCGTCAGCAATACAATTTAGAAAACGATCATCAAAACATGTTACATCACTTAAATGTAGAGATATAATCCGATTACCTAAACCTTCAAATATGGATGGATTATTGTGTTGAAAATACAATTTTAAATTGAAAAATGTCCTTTTAGATTTCATTAATATTTGCTGGAAATCATCGTCAACCTTAACATATTGGACGTTTTTAAACCAGTCGTTCTTAATTAATGTTGGATGTAAGGAGGCATAGTACCATTTTGTATTGATCAATGATAAATTTTTTCGATCATTGATCGGTAAATAATCCAATATTTTCGTAATGATCTGAAAATAAAAAAGAATAACGATAGTACACAAAATGCAAATTACCTGGCGGTAAACAACTTTGATCAAAACAACGTATTACTCACTTCGTGCGGTAACATTTTATTATTATTCGATAATTGACATGCGACTTTTAGAAATTAAATGCAATGTAATGTTAATGAAAATAAAAAATATAACGCACGAAAAAAAAATTAATTTAATAATTTTTTATATGGTCATTTGTCAATCACAATTCACAATCAATCAAATCAAATTGGGTTCGAATAAAATATTTTGCAAAATTCACACCCAACTAAACTTAAACAATTAAAGCGTAAACTAAACACCATGAATCCACGATTTAAGATACATAAGATAGGAGATAGGTTGGAACTCACTAACTCGGCATATGAAAACAATCCCAAAAGCCAAAACATGACCGGCAAATCTTTTGTTGAAATCAGCCGTTAGCTAATGGCTAGCGCGACCAGCGGAATTATTTGTAACTAGAACAACAACATGATTAATAATTATTTAACTTTAAAATTTCCCGCGTTTTTATATATGTAATATACTCGTATTTATTTATTATAATTTTACGGGCTGGGCCCTTTATATTTGGGTAACAAAATATAGCAATATTAAGATTATATTATGGTAAAATTAATTATGAATAAATAGTAATATAAAAATAGGCTGTGTTGAAATATATTCGAGTAATTATGATTAATGATAAATGCAATGATAAATTATTTGATTCCAATTTCCAATAAACGACTTTGTTTAAAGCTCAATTAGATACACTGTTATAATAAATTACCTGTATAGTTAATAGTTTTTGTATTGAAATATTAAATAAAAATAAATAACCTATAAATAAAAATAAATAACCTATAAATAAAAATAAAGATTTAAAAATCTTGGTAATAATTTCAAAATTTGATCACTTATATGCAGTGTTTGATTTGGAGAAAAAAAAGAAGGGAGCCTATCAGACTTTCAAAAAAATTAGCGTCCCCCCAAATATGCTTAAGTACATGTAATGACATAGGGGATTTAATGATTAGTAGGGGTACGCTCAAAAAAATAACAAATAGAAGAGGTACTCCGTCTTCCCGCGTACCCCCCAAATCAAGCACTGCTTATATGTAAAAATCTATGTGAATATATCTACTCAATAAAATTATCAAGTTTTTATGACTTTATGACTTACGTATTACGTATATTTATTTATTTATAAGAGTTCTTTATAATGATGGTCTCCGCGAGTTACCTCATTTTTTTGGGAGATTTTTTTGGCAGATTTCTTCTTCCTTACTTTTAAATAAAATAAATGATTGAAATTAGAATAATAATATACTAACTGAAATAATAAATATAGAATATTTTATATTAAAGCTAAATATACCTAATCCAATTGTGGTAATCGAACCATATTATTTCTATTTTTTATGCAAAAAATGTTTTCATATACTTTTATAAATACTAAATGTTAAAACCAAGTATTTTATGAGATCATACAATTTGAAGTTGAATAAATTTTGTAAAAATTATTTAGTTTAGACATAATTATCTACCGAAAACACACTATATTCGTGGGAAACTGGGAACTGAACCACAAATTTACTATAATTAATATATGATAAAAAGAAAAAAAATGAGCTGATACTCCTGCCGCACAGGATACAGGTGTGCGGATCATAGCGTTTAATTTTACTTAGAATTTGAATGCAATGATAAACCATTGCATTCGAAAAAACGATTCTGAGCGAAGTTCAGTCAGATTATAATTTTCGTTTGAACTAAAAATATCAATTTAAAACAGCTATAAAAAAAAATTGAGATTAGGGATTTTTCTAATATTTTAGTATGATGTTAAGTAATATGTAAGTATACTTCAGTAAAATTTTCAGACCCTAATACCAAAAATTACCAATTTTATCAAACATTATATACGTAAAAACGATAAATTTACGAAATATTCGAAGTCCTATATTTAGTAAAAAAATTTAAAAAACGGTTCCCAAATTTTACCACATATATATAATAGCTATGTGAACACCCAAAAAAATTTTCAAGTCTCTAACTTAAAAATTGCCCGAGTTATCGTGAAATATAGAAATTGAATTCGTCAAAATTTCATTTTTCGTGAAAAATGCCGTTTTTTCGTCATTTTTTCGAAGTTTTTTCTACCGCTTATAGTCAATTTTGAGAAATTCGAAAAATGACCTAAATAAAGTACCATCTACATCCACTTTTACATCTGAAACTCTCTATTCGTGAAAATCGAAGCATTATTTCGGGTAGTAAAAGTGTTTTCAGAATATTTATTTATATGTATGGATTCTAAAATTTTCGTTTTCCTAAAAATATCAACTTAAAACGGCTATAAAAAAAAATTTTGACAATGGATTTTTCTAATATTTTAGTATGATGTTAAGTAATATGTTAGTATACTTCAGTAAAATTTTCAGACTAAAATACCCAAAATTGACAATTTTATCACACATTATATACGTAAAAACGTGAATTTTACGAAATATTCAAAGTCCTATATTTTGGAGAAAAATTAATGTAACGGTTCCAAAATTGTACCACATATATATAGTAGCTATGTGAACATCCAAAAAAAATTTCAGGTCTCTATCTTAAAAATTGCCTGAGTTATCGTGAAATATAGAAATCGAATTCGTCGAAATTTCATTTTTCGCGAAAAATGCAGTTTTTTCGTCATTTTTTCGCCGTTTTTTCTACCGCATAGCGTCAATTTTGAGAAATTCAAAAAATGACCTAAGTAAAGTACCAACTACGTCCACTTTGCTACCGGAAACATACCCTATTCGTGAAAATCGGAGCATTATTTCGGGTAGTATTTTTGTACACAGACATAAAAAAAAAAAAAAAACAAAAAATAATCACACATCATTGTAAAACCAATACATTCTTCGCTTCGCTCAGAATCTAAAACATACACCATTATAAAATTCATCATTCTTCGTTTCGTTTAGAACTAATTAATACTACAGGAATGTCATTTATTTTAAAGATTTTTATTATTATTTTAAACTTATATTTATTTTCTTTAAGTTTAAAGTAAAAATAAAAATAAATATAATATATATAACTATAATAGATTAATAGAAGAATTACAAAATACATTTAGAACTTTAAAATTAATAACCTAAACATATTAGGTATAAATATATACAAATACATGATTATATATATACCTATATATAATTATTATTTTTATTTGTTTATATATATATATATTCTGTATGAATTTATATTAATTATATCTATATTATAATTATTATATTGCTCTAATAGTCTAATATATTGAATAATCAACAAGCAAGGGAAGGGATACAGGTGTAAAGAGGACAGTGTTGAATTTTGTTTTTTGATTAACATTATTTTTAATGATAAATCATTATATATTATCGAGAAAACGATTTTGAACGAAGTTCATCAGATAATATATTACCTATGTATTGATTAAATTCCTTACATTTATCAGTCTCTACGTTCAAAATAAATAATTTATCATACAACCCCTATAAATGAGTCACCTTAATACCCAATTCTGACAGTACCTACTTGGCATAGAATCGTTTTTCGATGTACCTAATGATTTATTATTGCATTTAAATGAAAATTCAGCACTTATATCCTCTTTACACCTGTATCTCTTCCATACCACTACACCAGTATCCCTTCCATTGGTTTTTATAATTTAAACAGCTACAAAAAGAAAATCGTAAATGCAATAATTCACAATTAATGGAAACTGAGTTACCTAAGTAAAATGTATTTGAGCTTCAATAAAATTTTCAAAAATTTTCAAAATTTGTTATCCATTTTATGTTACAATAATTTAAAATATTGAAATATAAAAAGAAGAATCCATAGAAATACTTTAAATATTGATTTGATTAAAATTTCAACTTTAAACACACATATAAAAAAAAATTGATATAATTGATATTTTTCCAATATTACGGAAATACGTTAACCAATATGTAAGTACGAGTATGATTTAATAAATACGAGTATTTTAAATTTTTTTGTTAATTTGTATAACATTATTGTAAAAAATATTTAATATAATAAGAAAAGATTCCATATAAATACTTTAAATATCGATTTTACTAAAATTTCAACTTAAAATACCTATAAATAATAATTGAGACATGAATTTTTTCTAATATTTTAGAAACACGTTAAGATTTATATTAGTATGCAGTATGCTTCAATGTTCAATACAATTTTTGTTTTTTTTTATTAATCATTATTATAAAAGTATTGAGAAATACTAAAAAGAATACTCATATGGATTCTAAGATTTTCGAATATACTAAAAATATCAATTTAACTAATAACTATAAAAAAAAATTGAGACTTGGGATTTTTTTAATATTTTGATACCACGTTAAGTAATATGTGAGAATACTTCAGTAAAATGTTCAGACCTTAAAACCCAAAATACCAATTTTATCAAACATATACGATATACCTACATAAAAACGAAAATTTTAGGAAATATTTAAAGTTCTATATTTTGTATAAAAATTAATGTAACGGTTCCAAAATTTTATCACGTATATTTAGTAATATACCTAGTTAAACACTCTATAGAATTTCCAAGTCTCTAAGTTCAAAATTGCCTGAGTTATCGTGAAATATTTAAATCGAATTCATCGAAATTTCCGTTTTCGTGAAACTGTCGTTTTTTCATCATTTTTTGGTCGTTTTTCTTATTTCATAGGGTTAATTTATAATTGCATTAAAACCAATATATTTTTAATGTATAATATAGATTTTAAAATGTTAGGTAATGTACAGATACTTACGTATAAAGTAAAATACTCATACTAGGTAACGTTCTATAATATTTTAATTTTTGCATCATTAATAGTAATATATCTATCTAATTTCTATTACTTAAATACAAAACATATTATAACGCAATTTAAAATTATTTATCTTCTAAATTTGTAATTAAATAAAATATTAAAATTGATGTGATAAAGAATTTAAGAACAAAAATATTCATTCAATTAAGTTACAGAAGTAATCTATATAAAAGTTTCTACGTATTCTCGTTATCACTGATTATTATTATCAAAAAATTAATTATTTTAAGTAATTAAAAATAACATTTTGTTTTTAATTAGACATTTATCATAAAAAAAGTTAAAAGTTATCATGTAGAACAAAATATATACGTATAATATAATCATGCTCTGACCTTTTTCGATAGTATAGAATAATATGTTTACTATCCCCACTATTATAATATAAATTGTATAGACGTCATAAATCATAATATGTTATTTAATAACTATCTATAATATATTATTATACATATATTATATATAGTTATATAGGTATATATATATATATACTTACAGACGCGGATCCAGAAAATTTTAACTTTAAATTTTTTAAATTTAAAATTTTTAGTAGAGATTATACTTTTCTCATTTTTTTAAAATTTATGTATAAAAAGTTTTTCAACATTAACATTTTTAATAAATATTGCTTTTAATTAACATTACAATAATAATTATGAAAAAAAAAAAATTATTTTAATAAATAAATAAATTTTATTGGTGGTTGAGCACCCATAGCTCCCCCCTGTATCCGCGCCTGTATACTTATATGTTAGGTATATAATTATGTATAACGATACAACGTATAATATATGCATAGGTACATTGTATATGAGACACATTTATACAAATATACCTACGATATACAATAGGTACTAAATATTATAAAATTATTAATATTAATACCGTCTTGTCTTTATTTAATATACTCTATATGTTGAGTAATCAACATAATTATTAATTTTCTGTATATTTATAATATTTTGTTTTTATTTATATAAGTATATGTGTATCTATATATAAGTATTAAGTATATAGAATACTGAATAATTAATAATACCAAATCGAATAATTATATTTTATAATATGTATATTATGTTATTCAAACAATAAATTTTAATTTTATATGTTAGAATTTAGAATAAAACCTATTGTTAGGTACTTTACGACTTACGTGCGAATTTTAGGTACCTATAGGTATATTACGAACAATGATTTATAAACATCCAGTATTCACAGTCTTAACGTTAACTTTAAATATTAGATAAGCGGTCGGTCGGTATATACCTTTTAAATTTTGAGTGAAACGTAGGTCTTTTTCTTTTTTAATTTGTACGAAGACACTCCTTCTATCCCAAACAATAATTCGATTTTCATGAATAGCATATTATTCCGGTAGTTGGTACTTTATTTAGGTCATTTTTCGAATTTCACAAAATTGACCCTATGCTCCTATGCAACTTTAAAAAAATGAGAAAAATACTCCATTTTTCGCGAAAACTGAAATTTCGACCAAATAAATTTCAATATTTTAGGATAGGTAACTCAAGAAATATTGAATTTAGAGGATTGAAAATTTTGTTGGGTGTTTAATTGTTTACATGGGTACTACTCGTATATTTATTTTTATTATATATGATAAAATTTTGGAATGGTTACGTTAATTATTTGAGTAAATATAGATCTTTAAATATTTACTAAAATTCTCGTTTTTATCTATATAATGTTTGATAAAATTGGCAATTTTGAGTTTTTACGTCTGAAAATTTTACTGAAGTATATTCACATATTACCGAAAAATTCGAAAAATCCCAATTCAAAATTTTTTTTTATAGCTGTTTAAAGTTGATATTTTTAGTGTAATCGAAAATATAAGAATTCATATAATTATTCTTATTAGTTATTTCTCAATACTTTTACGATAGATACTTTAGACCTGTATCCCTTTCATAGCAGTATCAGCTATCAGCTCTTTTTTTTCATGTTTGAACCGAGAGCCAGAAGGGAACCACTTTCGCATTACTTCCTCCTAAGGCTTAAAATCGGCATCATAATAATTAATATAAATTTAAATTATATTATGTAAATAAGTTTATCCTTATGGTATAATAGTATAGGTACTGAATTACTGAAGTATAAATCCATCGTTATAAATTTGTACAGAATAATATTAAATATTTAGCCTAACCTTTAGTCTTTAGGTAGGTAGTTTAAAAAATGAATGCTTCGTGTAGTATATATGACAGAGTATTTAAATCTAAGCAAAGGCGTATATTATGGTGAACATTTTTTGAGGGGGGAGGATTAATATTTGCTTACTATTAAATAATATACCTAATAAGAGTAGGTAAAATATGTATTAAAAAATATAATTTTAAACACAAACGGGTTAAACTCCACTCCCCTCATTTCTCAACATACGTCATAGACCTCTAATGTTCTATACACTCCTACGCCAACCATTTAGATATTTTTTTATCTTGATTACCTATGATTTTGGCGGTAAAAATACTCTTTAAGGTTATGTACAATTATTGATTACAAAATCACATTTTCTTATAATATATTAATCATTAATCGTGTTTGAATTTCCTTTTCTAATAAAAAATAATAATCCTCGCACGATTCACTGCACAGTACGTCGGTCTCGGTAGTCGGTACTACGGCACTACACTGTTACTGATCAATTATGTTACTATAGAGTGGTCAATTGATAATTATTTTCAATCTTTAATGTCGTAAATTCGTAATCTTCCATCGTAATTAATAATTATTATTTTATATAATAGTAAAATAAATAACTAGGCTAATATTATTAAAGTATTAACCTATTATTTTATCTATATACTTTTAACTCTGATATAGGTACAATTTAATATAATATTATTCAATATTTTTTCAAATATATTTTCAATATTATTTTATTATAATAAATATAATACCTACTTATATAATATTTATTATAGGTATATTTTTTTATTTTTTTTTTTTCGTTTCAGATTTGTGCGTTTCACACGTGATTTTCCACAGTTTCTAATTTCAGGTAGATATTTACTAATTTATAAAAAATGTCAATGGAATAATGGATATAAATTATAAATTTAAATAAAATTTTTTGTAGATTTTAATAATGGCTAAAGTACTCATTGTTGGAGGCGGTGGACGAGAAAATGCAATTGCTTGGAAATTATCGCTTTCTCCAAAAGTAAGTAATTTGAAAATTACTATAAAATTACCTATTAAAAATAAATAATAAAACAGGTAGGTCAGATTCATTTAATTATCTTTTTCAAATTTTAAAGTGATGTAAAGTAAAGTATAGTTTTTAATTAAAAATAGTTCGAGTACCTAATAATTTCAATGATTTAAATATGACAATATATATATTTGTTATATTATTTTCTTTATTAAATAATAAAAATTTGTATATACTTAGGTACCTAATCAAATTTATATTTAAAATTAAATTCTTCAAAAATTAAAAATTATTTTGCATTTTATTATTGTTAGGTAGGTACCCATGGGCGTATTTAGAGTTACAATACAGGGGGGGGGGCTAAAGCCCGAAAAAAATTTTTTTTACTATAACTTTTAATGATAATGATATTGTATAATGTATAAACAAATTTTAAATAAAATAATTATAGGTAGGTGCAATAAAAAATTTAATTATAAATATAATATGGTATAATTAATCCACAGTTTTCAAATCAAAAACTAAATTACATTGTAATTGAAAATACAAAACATTTATATAGAATCACATTTATTTTGACGAAGGGGGCTTAAACAACACACTGGGGGGCTAAGCCCCTAGCCCACCCTTAAATACGCCCATGTAGGTACCTAATATTTTATTGTTTATATTTTATTTGTTAATTTTAATTAAATTTAAAAATACACCTATGTATATAGTAATTAATAATAAATTTAATTTCAGTTAATTATAAGGTTATTTGTAAATAGGTAGGCAACATAATTTAATTAATTTAGTTCAAACATTGGTTTGTTTTACAAACCTTATTTTTTTTTTTTAAATTTTCTTTTCAAAAGCAGAATAATTTAGTATTTAAAATTGTTAAATTTATTACTATATAGGTACTACTATTTATTATTTTTTAAAAAAAATAATATATTTTATAACTTATTACAATACCTATTACAATTTGATAACTACGTAGATACCTATATTAATTCTAATTTCCTTTGTTTTTTATTCTTTGATTTGTCATTTAATTTAATTTGTATGTATAATGTTTATATTTTCCTTTTTTACAGGTTAACCAAATTTATATTACACCAAATAATATTGGAGCTGTGTTATTGCCTAAAGTTGAATTTGTTGAATTGGATGTGAACAATTTGGAAGTATGAAATCAATAAATTAATATTATACATTTTAATATTGAAGTAACATATAATTTATTTAAAATATAAAAATAGTTTTTAGCAAAATGGTGTGTGGAAAATTCTATTGATTTAGTAGTTGTGGGGCCTGAAGATCCTCTTGCATCAGGAATTGCTGATGTGTTAGCTACTTATAAAGTAAATTGTTTTGGACCATCAGCCAAAGCAGCTCGTATAGAAAGTGATAAAGAATGGGCTAAACAATTTATGGATGAATGTAATATTCCAACAGCCAAGTGGAAATCATTTACTGATGTTAAACAAGCAACAGAATTTGTTTATTCGTAATTATTTTAGTTTATATTTTTATATGGCATTTGTATAGCATATTTATGTAAGTAATTTTAAATATACATATAATAGAGCTAATTATCCTGCACTGGTAGTAAAAGCAAGTGGCCTTGCTGCAGGTAAAGGAGTGGTGGTTGCTTCTAATAAACAAGAAGCATGTTTGGCTCTAGACGCTATTTTAACAGAAAATCGATTTGGAAAAGCTGGTCAGACAGTTGTAGTGGAAGAGTTGTTACAAGGAGAAGAAGTTTCTGTATGAAATATTAATGTTTAAATAGAATTAAAAAATAATAATTTCATCGTTGAATTTGTTTAAGGTTTTATGTTTTTCTGATGGTACTCATGTTAATGTTATGTTACCCAGTCAAGATTATAAAAGAGCATATAATCAAGATAAGGGACCAAATACTGGAGGAATGGGAGCTTTTTGTCCTTGTTATAACATGCCCCAAAATGAATTAGATGAAGCTAAAGACATTTTACAAACAGCCATTGATGGTCTTCGTAATCGTGGAACTCCTTTTATTGGTATGTATTTTTGAAGGAATCTGATCAATTTACCAACATTCAATATACTAACACGAACATTAAACTGACACCCAATATATTGGACAAATCAACTGAAATGTAAATTAACTGATAATATTTATACCAACATCAACATTCAATAAATGCAAATAACAAATCTTATAAAATTTAGGTATTTATTATGATATTTATAATACCTATATAAAAATATTACTGATTGGAGTGACTAATATGTATTTTGATTATGATGGTTTATACAAAAAAAAAAAAAAAGAAAAAAAAGAAGAATATTGAATACTTAAATTTTTGTTGAATTTCACCATCTGTATATTTTCACTATCTGGTTACAAAATAAGATTATTATCAATTCTTATACTTGTGTACGGGCATAGGCATGTACACTGAACAGCTAAGGCCACTCTGCCAATGGCCAGACCTACAAACTCTACCTCCCTTAAAAAATTAAAAATTATATTTTAATAATAATTGTGATTTAAAAATCAACAAAGACTTGATTCATTAATATTTTTATTTATTGAACAAATGACTTAAAACATAAATTATGACAACATAATTGATGAATTTAAAATTATGTTACCTTCAAAACATTAATTAATATTTTAATTTCTTTTTTTTTTTTACTTTTAAATATCAAGAAATAAAATAAAATATTTAAATGTAATTAAATACAGATGCATGTTTATGAATATTAATTTTTTTATACAATAAGTATATTTATGTCAATAGTATAGTATAGGTACTACCTATATTATTTGTCTTCTATTTTATACAACCCCATAAAAATATAATAATGGGAAATATGTATTATAAACCTTATGAAGTATTTAGACAATTTTTTTAGAAAGTTAGTACATATATTATGTTAGAGAGGTGGAGTATAAGTTACTCTTTATCTTTGTATATAGAGTTACTTAACTTTGTTGGGTAATATTTAAAATATTTTTTTGACCATACCTGCGAAAAATTTCTAGACACCTATGTCTATGTGTATGGGTAAAACCTCATTGAAATATTATTTACAATCACTTCAATCAAATAATGTTATAATTGGATTATTTTTATAACTTAATTATATTTTATATAATTTGTCATTTAATTGTGGATGTGTGTACTGTGTATATTGATTATTAGTTCATTTGACTGTCAATCGATTGTATCTTCTTTGTATTGGGTGTGACTGTGTGAGTCAATTGTACATGTCAGTCAGTATTTAGTTGTTGGTTGAATGTACTACTAATGTATGTATTGTCACTCAATTGGGTTTCTGTTGATTGATCCAGAACCATTTTTGAAACAGTTTTGTATTATGCTTAAAATATTTTATTTTTAGGTGTTCTTTATGCTGGATTAATGGTAACCAATGATGGTATTAGAGTTTTAGAATTTAATTGCCGTTTTGGTGATCCTGAAACTCAAACAATTTTGCCACTTTTAGAATCTGATCTGTTTAGTATTATGATTGTAAGCAATAATTATAATTTAATTTATTATGAATTTAGTTATGAAATAATATTATATATGATGAAAATATTAAGAATATATTTTAATTGTTTTAAATAGGCATGTTGTGATGGTACTTTGAATAAAGTTAAAGTTGAATGGAAAACTGATCAATTTTGTGTAGGTGTTGTAATGGCAAGCAGAGGATATCCATTAACATCTAGTAAAGGGGATGTAATAACTGGTGAATAAACTAAGCTATTAATAAAAAAATTAACCTAATTGGAGATTTGTTTAGGATTACCTAGCGTAACTAAAAGTATGGTATTTCATATGGGTACTAAGTTGAATAATTATGGTGAATTGGTAACTGATGGAGGCCGTGTTTTGATTGTTGTAACTACTCATCAAGACTTGGTGTTAGCAGCTGCTAGATCTACCATGGCTTGTGGTAGAGTAATATTTAATGGTGTTCAATTCAGAACTGATATTGCTCATAGAGGAATTGCTAGGTATGTAATAAATTATTACTTAATACTTAGTAATAAGTTAATAAATCAACTATTGTTTATTTTAATTATAGAGCTATACTTGCTAAAGGTGTTACGACATATAAATCTAGTGGTGTAGATATAACTGCTGGTAATAATTTAGTTCCAATTTATAAACAAATGGTATCGATTACAAAACGTCAAGGAGTTCTTGGAAATTTGGGCTCATTTGGTGCTATGTTTGATCTGAAAGCAGCAGCTTTTAAGGACCCAATACTTGTATCTAGTTCAGACGGAGTTGGCACTAAATTGAAGGTATGCTGAAAAATATAATATAATACATTTTTATTATCTATTAATTCAGTTGTATAAATTATGCAATTTATAGGTTGCTCTAATATGTAATAGTCATGAATCAATTGGCCAAGATCTTGTTGCAATGTGTGTTAATGATATCTTGGTCCATGGTGCTGAACCATTGTTCTTTCTTGATTATTATGCAACTGGTCGATTGGAAGGGGGAAATGTTGTTCAAGTTGTAAAAGGAATTGTTAATGGTTGTGCTCAAGCTGGGTGTGCTCTTATAGGTATATATATATTTATTTAATATAATGTAAATTGGTTTAATTAAAAATTATTTTAAGGTGGTGAAACAGCTGAAATGCCCGGACTTTATCATAATAATGATTATGATGTAGCAGGATTTGCTCTAGGAGGAGTAGAAAGAGACAAGATTTTACCTAATATGCAAAATATCATTTCTGGAGATTTTGTTATTGGCTTAGAATCAAGTGGTGTTCATGCTAATGGATTTAGTTTGATTCGTAAAATAATGGAAAGAGGTTGTCATAAATTTACGGATTTAGCTCCATTTAGTTTAGACAAGAAAACATATGGTGAGATTTATTTCTAAAAATTGGTGTATTTTTTTAAAATGTTAGGTTACTATTCCATGTATTCCTAAAATAATTTGAATTATCTGGTGACTTCTTAATGCATTAGATGAGTAACCATTTACTTAAATAGTTTGATAGACATTGACTTTTAATCTGGATCAGCATCTGATGGAAAATTAAATAAATTAGTACCTGTGTTGAAGAACACATGGAATGTTAATTGCCTTAGTATCAAAATATACTTTATAAAATATGTCACTAATGTTTGTTTTTCATATTTATGTTAAACTATAATGTAATAATAGTAAATGCTTTTTTATTTATAATACTTTTTAATAATTTTAACTATTTAATCCAATAAATATTACTTAAAAGCTTTATAATTTTTAGGTGAAGAATTATTGACTCCTACAGAAATATATGTTGAGCGTGTTTTACCTTCAATAAGGAATAATAATATAAAAGCATTGGCTCATATTACTGGCGGTGGGTTAATAGAAAATATTCCACGCATTTTACCAAAAAATAAGAAAGTTATTTTAGATGCCACAAAATGGAAAATACAAAATGTATTTGGTTGGATTGCCGCCACAGGTATATTTAAGTAAATTTAAATAGTTTTGTTCATTATTAATAAGTATATTTTAATTTAAGGTAGCATAAATGAAACAGAAATGTTACGGACATTAAACTGTGGCTTAGGTATGATATTAATAGTTGATAGTAAATGCGTAGAAGATGTTTTGTGTGCAACAAATGGTAAAATTGTTGGTATGGTCTACGATAAAATGTCAGGTATGTTATGAATATATAATGTATATATAATGAATATATAATGTATATATAATATACATGTTATATTAAAATGTGAGATTTAAATCTCTTTAGATCTGAATATGTAATTAAAAAAAGGGAAGGTACACAGGTGTAAAGAGGATAGTGTTTAATTTTGATTTAAATTTAATTTAAAATTTAATTTAATTAATTAATGATAAATCATTACATTCAAAAAAACTATTCTGGGCGAAGTTCATAAAATAATATATGTACTGATTAAAGTTTTTTAATTATCAGTCTCTACGTTCAATATAAATAATTTATTATGATACCCCTACATACCCAACATACCCAAATCTGACCATACTTAGCTCAGAATGATTTTTTGAATGTAATGAATAATGATTTAACATTGCATTAAATTAATAATCAAAATTCAACACTATCCTCTTTACACATGTATCCCTTCCCTTGCTCTTTATACTTTAAACAGCAAAAAAAAAAAAAACAACCGTAAATGTAATTACGTAAATATTTACATTAATTGTACTGAGTTAAGTAAAATACTAAAATGTATTTAGTTTCAATAAACTTCTCAACAATTTTTGTCAATTTTATTTAACATTGTAAAATATTGAGAAATTATAAGATTCTGCAAATATATACCACAAATATCGATTTTATTAAAATTTCAACTTAAAACACTTGTATAAAAATAAATTGAAATTTGAGATTTTTCTAATATTTTGGAAATACGTTAAGATGTATAAAAATTAAACTGCAATAAAATTTTCCAAATATTTTGTCTTTTTTATTAATTTTTATTGTAAAAGTATTGAGTAATAATGAGAAGAATACTTGTATGGATTTTAAGATTTTTGATTAAACTTCGCCCAAAATCTAAAAAGAAAGTTCAAAATGTGATATTTCATTAATGCTTATAGACGACGAATCATCTGTTGAAGTGAAAAAGTTTGCAAATGCCTTGGAACCTTTAATGCGTCCCCATATTCAGACTTACGTGGAATCTCGAATGCATCCAAAAATGCGTGTAGCTGTACTCATTTCAGGATCTGGAACTAATTTACAGGTAAAACAATTAAATATATATAATATATAATATACTATATATTATAATTATTATTTTTTATATTTAGTCATTAATTGATACTACTACTGATGATCCATATATGATGTCTGAAATTGTTTTGGTAATTTCCAATAAGCCAGGAGTTGAAGGAATAAAACGTGCAAGAAGTGCTGGAATATTGGCATTGGTAATATTCTTTAAAATTGTTAATTGTGAGAAAATCTGATTTATGTTTTCATATTTAGGAAATTGATCATACATTATTTAAAACACGTGAAGAGTTTGAAAATGAAATGACGAAAGCATTAGACCAAACACAAATAGATGTTGTTTGTTTAGCAGGTTTTATGCGGGTATTAACTAAAAATTTTGTAAATAAATGGAAAGGTCGTTTATTGAACATTCATCCTTCACTTTTGCCTCTATTCAAAGGGCTCAATGCTCAAAAGCAAGCTCTTGAATCTGGAGTACGAATTACTGGCTGTACTGTACATTTTGTTGAAGTAAAATTTTATTTTTAAATTTTATTTTCCTTATTTAATTACAAATTTGTACATTTAGGAAAATATTGATGCTGGAGCAATTATAGTACAAGAAAGTGTGAATATAAGTGTAGATGAAACAGAAGATAGTCTTATTGAAAAAATTAAAAAAGTTGAACACGTAGCTTTTCCAAAGGCTTTAAAATTATTAGCTACCAATCAAGTTTATTTGGATAAGAATACAAATAAAGTAAAATGGTTATCAAATTCAAGTGATGTATTTAAAAATTTTGTTTGAACAATGAATTTTAAATTATATTTTCTATATATTAATTAACAATAATTATTAGTATATATTTAACTTAATGATAATTATCAATTTAAGTATATATATACATATATATATTTTTATATAATTCAGCTATAAATTACTTTATGTAGTGTTATAAAGTATATTTTTTATGTGTAATATTTTGGTACTTTTTACCTAATAATTAACTATTGTGTTACTGTGTTCTTGTGCCAATTATGTAATTATTTTATCATATTATATTTATACCTATATATATATAATAAATTTAAGTATAATTTTTGTTCCAATAATTAAGAATATTATGTTTAAAATTTTACTATTTTTTTTGTCATTGGATCTTGCATAATTTGTTGTGATTATAATTTTTAATTCTTACATAATTTATTGTTAATAACATTAAAGAAAGAAAACAATTTTCTTTAATCTATAGTATACCTTACTAAACAATTCATATATTTTTTAAATACATTTAATTTAACATCTTTTTTTGTGTATTTGTTGTCAATACATTACAATACGTAATTTATATTGTTTGTCATTATATCTGAGCAATTTATAATTTATATTAAATAATTATAATTTTTAAGAACTATATATTTTTTGTTGTAATTATTAATACCTATAACATTAAAATTAAACAATAATGTAAGATATTTAAGATATTTGATAGAACAAAATCAAAAATGTTTTTTTTTTTTTAAACTTATACTATTGATTATAATCAATGCTTATATTTATTTTTTTTATAATATTAAATTGAAAAAGTAATTTTTAAATATTTTTTTAATAAAATAACTATTCATATTTGATATTATTCATTATTTAATACTTCATGTAATATAATATTCATATGTATTTAAATTGTGTGTTATATGCAAAGGATATAAAACTTTTAAACATTTTGATTTTTAATTATCATTAATGTAATTTATTCATTTTAAAATATATGTTTTATCAATAAATTATAGGTAGTACTTACGGGGTATATTATAATAACCATAGCAACAAGTTATAAATGATAATATATATATATATATACATATATTCTTAATGGCCATTAAATTTTAATGTTTAAAAATAAAGTATTATTTAAAAAATACAGATGGGTGTAAGTATATAAAAATAAATAATTAATATTTATATTATTTGTTATATACATTAAAATTATTAATTAGGATTTAAAAGCAACCACAATTAAAGATGCTATAAAAAATTGGGAGGATGAAAATAAGGAATCTGCGAGTGAAGCTACAAATGTTTGTTTACAGTTTCAATGGCCACCGATTGAAAAAATGGATAACAGTCTATCAGTTTTAACTAAATGCGAGTATGTGTTATTTACGAGTAACTGTAAATAATATATATTATTAATTTTAGGTTTTATAATGTGGATATACACATTTGTTATAGAAAATTGTCATTGAATACAAATATGATTGAGAAAATAAATGGTCTTACTGCTCTAAGGCACTTAAAAATTTTATCATTGGGACGTAATTATATTAAAGCTTTTACTGGACTTGAACCATTGGCTGATAGTTTAGAAGAATTATGGATATCTTATAATTTTATTGAAAAAATGAAAGGTGTTTTGGGCATGCGAAAACTTAAAGTTTTACATATGTCTAATAATAATGTTAAAGAATGGGCAGAAGTTAATAAACTTTCAGAAATTGAAAGTCTAAGAGATTTTTTATTTGTTGGTAATATATAAATATATACATTTTATTAATCGTTTTTTATAATGATAATACAAAATATTAAATTTGGATGTCATAAATTATAATTGTTCATGTAGAAATTATGTATAATTTTACATGATAAATTTGTATTATATTTAAATTATTACTTATTATAATCTAATATTATAAAATTATAATACCAGTCAAGTATGAAATTAGAAATGTAAACATTTTTAAGTAGTTATTTAAATATAATTTATTAGATATATTTTTATTGTTTAATTTAACATTTATTAAACGAGTTAATTATATTTATACAACATATTATTATAATAATAATTAATATATTTTTTTAGGAAATCCACTTTATGACTGTTTAGATGAATCTGTTTGGCGCAACGACTGTATAAGAAAACTTCCTAAATTAGTGATACTAGATGGAGTTCCTATCATAAGAGATTAAAAACCTTATATAATAAACTATAAATAAGTCAATCAGTCATATACAATGAAGTATATATTTTACATTTTAATTTACTTAAACTATAGGCATCTAATGAAAATATTTGTTGCTTGAACTTAAATTCATTATACATATAAAGATTTAGTTAAGAGACAATTATAATATGTAGTAAATAATAAATCATATTATTTAAAAATACATATATTTAATTTTAAATTTTAGTACTTTTGATAATTTTAATACTTTCATGTAATCAGTGCCCTAACCACCAACAATACAAAGAATTCTAAAATCCGTTTGATACAATTCGTTCAATGCGAGTTAAATGTGGGCGCTTACCTTTAAAAAGCTACAAAAAATAAAATTGTCACTGTAATATTCTGAACTGAGTTAAATAATATATAGTTGAGCTTTAATAAAATTTTCAAACATTTTTGTTAATTTTATTTAACATTAGGTATTGTAAAATAATGAAAAATAATAAGAATTCATAAAAATACTATAAATATAGTTTTTACTAAAATTTTTACTTTAAACACTTATAAAAAAAAGACTTGAAATTATTCTAATATTTTGGAAATTCGTTAACAAATATGTAACTATGCTTCAATACATTTTTCATTTTTTTAAAAAATCTTATATATTTTTTTAATTATTATTGTAAAAATATTGAGTAATAATAATAATCCTTATATGGATTCTTAAATTTTCGATTATATTAAAAATATCAACTTTCAATAACAAAAAACAAATTAAGACTCGGAACTTTCTAATTTTTTGTTAATATGTAAATATGCTTCATACAATTTTCAAACTTTAAAACTCAAAATTGTTAATTTTATCAAACAGTATATAGATAAAAACAAGAAATGCAAGAAATATTCAGAGTTCTATATTTTGTAGAAAAATTAACGTAATCGTTTCAAAATTTTATCACGTATATAATATAATACCTATTTGAACACTCAATAAAATGTTCAAGTCTATGTTTAAAATTGCCAGTTGTTGTGAAATATTGATATTGATTTCATCAAAATTTCAATTTTCGTAAAAAATGCCAGTTTTTTATCATTTTTTGGTCATTTTCCTACTGCATTGGCCATTTGGTTAATTTTGAGAAATTCAATAAATTACCTAAATAAAATACCATATACTTCAACTTTCTAACCGGAATCATAATATACTGTTTGTGAAAATCTGTGCATTATTTCGGGTCGAAAAAGTGTACATGCATAAAAAAAAGTTACACATTATTGTAAAAATCATGGTACTTATAAAATTGAATAATTTGGTATTTTGATGTTTAACATGGATTCAATTTGCATAATATAGTAGGCATTTCGTAACTCGTAATATATAATATATTACGATATATATAGTAAGTACTATACTTCGCCCAGCGAGAGAACGCGCTGGACTGCCCATGTAGAACGTCACTGAATTTCTCCATCCTACAACCTGTTCATTATTATTTTATTAGATAGTTCTTGGTGGGATTGTTATGACGGGGATGTGCGAAGATGGATCAGGTTTTGGTTTATGCGCGGCGTTTTCTTTTGCTAGATATAATATATTAAATTATTAAGGAATTAAAATAATATGTTATTACTCAATTGGACGATTTTAGATTCACATTCACTCATAAAATTTTGTCCCAGATTAAACGATCTAATAATTATTGATTATTGATGGAACGGCTATATGTATAATGACTTTTGGTAATTTAATTATTGTTATAGAAAAAACAATTTTCAATATCCAACTTATTGGAGAATAAATATTTGTTACTTTGTTAGAAATTCGATTTTTCAGAAAAACTATTATAAATTTATAATTTATCTACAAATTACAAATACTATAAACTATATTATAATGTAGGGCAGTAGGACACTGTAGACTGTACAAAAAGTGGCGAAGTATTATAAATTGACAATTTCCCCCCGAGATTGTATTAGGATTGCCTATTTACCCCTTATTAGAATATTGTGGAGTTAAATTATATAATATAATTTATAATGTCTAAGGAAGTGCTAAATTTAGATACACGTGTTATGCGACCACGTGGTACTTGATGGTGTATAATAGATCATAGTCCCATGGGTATGTAAAGTGTTTAAAAAAGTCGTGTATTGTATAATGTAAATTTGTGAATACGGCCAATTCTTTTTTTGAAGACTTATTGAACGACTTTAGGCGACATCGACTATCGAGTACAAACTACAGTCTACAAACAATAATTGACGTCATACGAGAACATGCGATGCCCACGCAATGTATTCATTTCCACCCACGACAATTACTTTACATACCTATTCGATATCCGTCATTATGCATTTTGAATTTTTAGTAAAAAAAAAAACGTCCAGAATCAACGGGTGTGAAGTTACCAAGTGGTCAGCTAGCGGCCAACAAGTGATAAGAAAAAGTGTCCAAAAAAACATGGCGTTTCCGTAAAATAAAATGCCTATATACACATATTTTACGGCGCAAAACATATTTAACCGTACATATGTCAATTAATACATGTGTACAACCATAAGAGTATCCAAAACAGTAGTATACGCATACCATGGACGCTCGCGGTTAAATGCAAATTTGCTAATGTTCCGGAAGGTGACCCCGCTCGGGACCTATATATTCGGAAAGAAGACAAAATTTCCTATCCGACCGTATTTTAAAATTTTGTGCGTCGGTTTATCTAATGGCCGTAATCGGCCGTCAAAAATCGCCGAAATATCCTTATATATCAAACGCGAAAGTGGACGCCAACCGGGTGTCGGTTTTTCGCCGTTTCAGCGATGTTCCGGAAGGTGTGACAGCACGGGACCTATATATTCGGAAAGTAGACAAAATTTCCTATCCGACCGTGTTTTAAAATTTTGTGCGTCGGTTTATCTAATGGCCGTAATCGGCCGTCAAAGATACACGAAATATCCTTATATATCAAACGCGAAAGTGGACGCCAACCGGGT
>JAIUCT010000014.1:2291872-2319612 GCA_021307375.1 Tetraneura akinire | reverse complement strand
GATTTACTTACAAAAGTCATTAGTTGACTTAGTATATCACTTTGTGTCGATTTACTTACAAAAGTCAATAGTTGACTCATTTACACTTTGTGTGCATATTTAGTGCTGATACAATTATCAAATACAAATTAGATAAAACATGAGTTTAAAGAATAAATTAGATGAGATAGCTAGGTATGTTTGTGATGAATATCCAGAATTGGATTTTAATGAAATAACTTTAACACATGAATGTGTGAACAGAATCTGTTTAACAGTTTTAAAAACCACAAATAAAAATGTAAAAAAAAATATAGTTATTGCTTTAAAGAGAGATAATTCAGAACTTCGAAAATTAATTCAATTATTGAAAGGATCAAATGAATCTGTTTCATTTAGTAGTTTAAAAGTTATGAAGATAGCAAAAGTTATTGAAGAGAAAAAGTTTACTAGGAAAGATTTTGAAAGATTAGATACGAATATTATTAACGAAATTTGTAGGCAATTAAAAGTAGCTATAAACATTAAAAATAGAGATTCAATGTATAGAGTTTGTAAAAAAATTTTTAATGAAACTAACTCGTATACAATTTTGAAAGACAGTATTTCAAATGTAAATAGTGATTTTTCGGAAATGAAGGAAATATCCAAAGTTTATATAGAAAATGTGAATCGTGTTAGTGTTTGTGATTCAGTCGATAATAATATTGAATCTATTTGTGAGGTTAATGTAAATGATTCTTTAAATTCTAGTAATGAATTAAAATCTGTGAATTTTGAAAATGTTGTTAATAGTACTCCGATAGCAAATAAAATTGTCATTAATACTCCGATAAAAAGGTCGAATGAAAAATATGAAAAAGTAGATAGTCCATTAAGGGAAGCTTTAACAAAGAGGACACCAGTTAAGTCTGGTGTTGTTTTACCACCGGGAGCAGAAAATAGATTCCCAGACAGCGAAAGCTGTAGAGAAAATAATTATAAAAAATTTAGAGGTTGCACTTATAAAGAAGGTGAATTTACGATAGCAGAAGAACAATGGTCGCTTCTTAAACGTAAAAATGATCAAAACAATAATCGTTTTAATAAATCAAAATATCCTATTATTCTTAGAAAATATATAAGATGTGTGAATAATACTTGTGTATTCAATGTGGCGTCCGCACACTACCCTAAAAATACTTATAGTTATGTTTATATGTATTGTAGTCACCCGGGTTGTAAAACTTTTAAGCTAATTGTTAAACCACAAACTAACAGAAGTGTTATAGTTGACGTGTGGAGTTCTAGTTTACACTATTATCATAATCCTGCTTATGCTTTAACGAATCATGTTAGAGGTATAGAAAGAGACTTGGTTAGAGGCACGTTAAAAAAAACAAAAGTATTTACGTATGATGACGAAGCTGTAAAATCTATTTCACCTAGTAAGCATGCCAGGGGAAATAATCAAAAGGTGAAATCAGTTGATGTCCTAAGGAGAATTCGATCGGAGGCAATAAGTGCTGATGATTACGACAGAGATGATATGTTAGATTTGTTATTAATGTATCGTGAAAATAGTGATTATGTGAGACATGTAGGTTTACCAGCTTATGTGCACATTTATAGTGTTGCACAGTTAGATTTAATGACAAAATTAAAATTAAATGCCGGAGGAACTGTAACAGGTTATTTAGATGCTACAGGTACTGTGGTGAGAAAGGCTAGTGACGATAGTAAAAGAGTCCTTTATTATGGCATGGTAATACAAGCACCTTTACCCGGAAATTCTAGTGTCACTTGTCCGATATTAGAAATGATTAGTTCATCACATGACATTATTACTATTTCTCAATGGCTTAATGCTTTTAAAGCATTTGTATTGAAAAGCAAACAGAGTTGGCCCTTGTTTGCTAATGTGGTAACTGATTTTAGTTACGCACAAATGCATGCATTGTGTATAGGATGGAATGGATTTTCTTCCATTTTTGATTACCTAAATTGGTGTTATGATGTATTATTTAAGAATAAAGACGGGTCAAACATGACGATTATAAATGTTTGTGTGAATCATTATACTAAAATAATAGTTAACCACGTGTATACAAATTTAAAGTTTGGTTATGATAGCATGAAAAGTGTAGAAATGAAAAGAATTAATAATTGTGTAATAGATTGGATTTGTCTATTGTTTAATATGGAAAGTATAGAGGATATTTTGCAATGGTTCCGTTGGTTATCGGTTGTGTTGTTGTCTAAGACCAAAACTCAAGAAATGAAAAATGCATTTCATATGTTACAAAACAAATGTAAAGATAATTATGGACAATTTAATTGTGAACGCGAAGGTGATAGTAGTTTTAATAGTGTTATTGATGAGGATTTGTGTGAAACACTGACGAGTAAGTCTCTGATGTATTGTAAGTTTCAGTATTTAAAAGAAGATACCAAAATTAGGGTGAATCGCCAAGTAACTAATGTAACTGAATTAAATGAATATTATAATGAGGAATATTTAAATAGTTTCATTCTTAAATGTGTACCATTTATACCACTGTGGACTCCTGTTATGAATATAAAAGCCAATAATGGAGTTTGTGTACGGCAAAGTAATGCTATTGTGGAGTCTTGGTTTAAAACTGTGAAAATAGACATGTTAGGGAGTAACCGCAGATTGAAATGTGGACGATTTGTTAAAGTGACCCGTGATCGTGTAGTTAATGTTTGTAAACAAGTAAAACTTGGTATTAGGAAAAGAAGGTGTACAAGGGTACTTGATTTCCCTTATGAGAAAACTAAAAAAAAAAAAAAATTTCTGAAAATTATAACTTGGAAAATGAAAAAGATCAAACATTTCTTGATTCTGTTGAAGAATGGGGAAAAAAAGAAATACAACATAAACATCTTCAACCGATAAGTTACCGTCCATTTAAGAAATCTCAGAGTGTTAATATAATAAATATCGGTAGAGATGATACTGACATTTCTGTGAAATTGGAAAGTAAATTTGAGTATATTAATGAAATTCCTCTAGTAAAAGAAAACACTGAAGTACTAAAAATGTCATTTTCTACACCGGGTAGTCATGAGTCTCCATTTAACGTAGGACCGTCTGACAGCATGCATTTGTACAGCAATATGCTACCAAAAAATTTGTCACACTATCGACCTATTAAAATGCCTAAATGCAATGATTACATTGTAGGAATGTATGAAAATATTCTTAAAAATTATAGTTCAAATAGTATTATATTTAAAGAATTATATTTTAAAGATTTCAATACATTGTCCGGAAAAAACTGGTTAAATAATTTTTTAATAGATATTTGTTTGGCTCTAATGGTTACTGAATTGAAAATCCAAAATGTTTTAGTTTTTACATGTGAGTCAACAGGTAATTTGTTTAAGAAACTAGATTTGGGTGCAACTTATGGTAAAAAGGTTGTTATTGATGAAAATAGTAAGGTTATTTTACCATGGAATAAAAATGGAAATCATTGGATTGTTGTGATTATTGATTTTAATACTAAAGAATGTTTCTTCATGGATCCTATAAAACCAGTTGATATAGATAATAGAGTAAATGAGAATAATTTCAAAAAATTATGTATAGAAATGAAACAAAAATGTGTGTATGGTGTTCAAAAAGATTTCCCATCGTTAAACTTGATTATGTGTCCGATAGAAAATATTCCAGAACAGACTGATGACTATAATTGTGGTGTATTTGTTATATATTATGTGTTTACTATTTTGTGTAAAAATAATTTTGATCCAAAATTCAATCCTATTCAGTACAGGAAATACTTAAAAGATTACTTGTTACAGAAATCTGATGACATGACCAACGTGTGTCTTTACTGCAACCGGTTGTCAGATAAGCACCGCTGTGAAGAATACCAGTCTACAGTGGAATGGGTTTCGTGTACACGATGCTGTCGATGGATAGCTATAAATTGTATTCCTGAAGAAGACCGAATTGAGAACTATGAATGTAATGATTTTCTATGTATATTGTGTGTGTAAGTATAAACAACTAGAATACAATGATTTATTTTATTTTATGAAGTGTCTGGGAAATATTCTAAAAAATTATAAAATTATAAAAGACAAAAGATTAAAAAAAAAAACAGTTTAAAAGTTTTGAAATTGGATGATTATTAGCTAACAATGTTAATAAGGCACTTTATGGTTGAATTAAATAAGTAAGTAGATACTTGTATTTAAAGAATAGGATTGAAAATTGTGTACCTAATATAAATAAATAAATAAATTACATTTCCATACTTGTTATTGGTAAGATTATTATAATTCATTAATTATTATTGATTCTCAACACAAATCAGCACAAAGTGTAACCACACCAATTATACATAATTATACAGTTGTGTAATAAACCTGCTGTATAATTGTGTGTAATTGACAGTCCAAAGTCTGTATTCAATTAATTCTTTTGTGTTCATAAATTTATGAATATTGAATTATATTGATTTAAAGTGGGATGGCATTTTGTGTTTATACTAATCTCGAGACAAAGTAGTAGGTAAATAGTAGTATTTTTAATATAACAAATTTGTAATGGATTTAAATTTATTTTAGTTTTTATAGCCAGAGTTGTTCCAGTCTACACTATGATTATGAAGATGATTGAGAAATGAGTTGACCAATGTTGATGGATTTTTACTACTATTAGCCGTTACATTAAACAAAATTAAAGTAGTATTTTTTTTTTTTTTTTTTTTAATTTAAATGGTTTTGAATTTTATTAGTATTTAATTTATTTTAGGAAATTGCACGAATTTACTTTGGGATTAAACTATTGTTGTATCCATGTCAAAAAATAAAACCATAAACATTTATAGAATAAATTTGCAATTGTTAGAAGTGCGGATATTCTACATTATTTTCACCAAAAATTTAAAAATGTATATATGCTTTAGGTTAGGTTAACTAAATTGTTTACTGATATTAACGTGTAATGATCTTTTTATAAATTACTAAAATAAGCTTAAATTAAACAAATAAATTCTAAAAAGTAAATGATGAGATTTGACCAAGTGGCTGACTTAGGAACGGATGTAATTATGGAAAGGCAGAGGATTTAATAAAAATGGGTAGGTATACGATATTGGAACAAGTCGATGTAGAATATCGTGTAAAAGTCTTGACGGTTAAAACTCCAATCAGTATGTTTTTAATTATCCAATGCATATTAATCATCTATAAATTATGATATGAGTATTATGAAGTTTTAATATAATTATTTAGTATTATTAATTAAAAGATCTTTATTTCAGAATGATGTACTCAATAATATTTTCACGGCCAAATTTTAATGGTATTGGAGACCAAAATACTACGATTAATAATTCTGCATGTAATAAGTTTATCTTACATGTGTGGCTGTATATCAAAATAATATATTATGAATGTATTAAAAATTGTAATTTTAGGATGTATGTGTTATATATTATAATGTGTAAAATAATTTTAATAACTATTGGGGATCTACTCTTAAACACATATAAAGAAAAACTAGAAAGTAAACACAGTGATCAAAGTTTTATGTTATTTAATTTTTTAGTTAACATGTATAAAAGAGATTTCCACTATGACTATTACATAATACTCGGCATTGCTATATGATTGACTATAATTATTTTGTAGTGTATTAATAACTAAAAAATATTTCACAATCTGAAACTTTTCAGTTCAACGGGTGAATGTTTAAAATTTACATTTATAATAGAAATATTATAACGTTAAATTTGTTTTAATATGATAATTTGTTCTTATTTATTTTATTCTGTTTTCCACTTGGTTATATTAATCTATATGTGATGTGTTTTAGGAATACAATAAGCTAAATAAGAAATAATTTATTCAGCCAATAGACATTAAAAAGAAGAATATTTCTGAGACTAAATATACTTTATATAAAATATAGATTAAAGTTGATATAAAATAATAATAGAGTAACATTTTTATAAATGGTATTTAAACGAATAACTTTTTATTAGTTTTTCATACTTTTGGATGCATATTTTATAGTGTCCTTGCAAGCATGTTTAATTATTATTTTCTAATGTCTTAAAATTCAGACAAAGATAACAGTAAATTAAAAAAATTGTTACATTACATTATTGTTTGTTACAACATATTAATTTAAAAAAAATAAATTCAATAAACTATGGAAAAAAAGAGTTAACTTTGTCGGTCAGTAGAAAAATGGAAAATTTTATTTTATACATATTAAATCACCATTCGCATTAGCCTTTAAATGTTGAAAAATTTGTCAAAAACTGGGTTGCATATTTTATGCCGTGGATTGTGTAATATAGGCAACTCATTATACGTGGTGTCCATTCGATTTTTCTGATTCTCTTATCACTTGTTGGACGCCACTTGGTAACTTCACACACGTCAGAATCAAGGAAGGAATAATAACTACGGGAACACTTCACATCACACTTTCACAGCATTCACAATTATTAATTCTTTACAGTTTCTTATTTCCGTAGTTATTAATAATTCCTAGTTATTTCGTGTCATAACGTGAATATTTGTTCGCCCCCGCCACCGGCGCTAACCCATCGACCGCGTACGAGAACCGTCGGGTTGGCGCCCGGTCACTGTCGCCGTCGCGACGAAACGTTTTCCCGACTTCACTCCTACAGCCCGGACTCCCGACTCTATTACGAGTTACGATTACGGACGAGGGACGCCGTTCGTTGGTCATAGAATATTACTGTTGTTGAAAAGATTTTAAAAATAAAAATATTCAGTTGGTACTTTAGTCTTTACTTCTTTAGTGGCACGGTGTATAAACGATAGACCAGATACGAAACTATAGTGTTGTCGTTCTATTTCGTGTCATTTATTCATTTGTGTGCGCACCCTAATGTCGAAAAATTGTTACTAATAATAATACTGTATTTATATCCCGTTGATTATATGTTCTAAAATCGAAACGGACGATAATTTTTTTTGTCTCGTTTAACTCCAATTATTCGGCGCTCTTACCACTTTTGTTCATCTTTCAAAACGGACGTATGGTTAATTTCATAAACGTGAAAATCGAGGTACGTATGAAATTATAAAACGATAACGTATGCCTATTCGTTAATTGAAAAATAATACGTATTTTATTACATCGATCGGTGTACCCCGTACAACATATTATAGTACCGAATACCTTAGACGAAAATAAACAATAATTATGTAAAACTAAATTTTACTGGCAAACCTACACCGAACAATATGTTAATAATTCTTTTTTTTTTTATTTTAATAAAGCATTAACAGGTGTTTAAATTACATCGTTCGGCTAATCGAGTGTGTGTTATTACTTGTTTGAAGTTTGGCAGCGAGAAATTGAAAACAAATCGATTCCAATCGTGTTTTATCCAGAATCCAGAACTACCTACTGGTAATTTCATCAAAAGGTGAGATAATTTTTATTATAAACATTACAAATTAGGTAGGTATATTATTTTATTTTTTATCGATTTTCGATCTTCGTAGTTGTATGTAGTACACGAGTATTCGAGTGTACGATGTACGAGTCGTTACGTGTAAAGTAAATTATTAAAATATGTAAAAAAAACACAACATCTAAGTAGAAAACGGGCGTAATATTAAATATTTTAATTGATTTTAATTTTATTTTTTACTTTTACGCGTTTATATTTATGTAATAATAATGTCTTAAATTCTTAATTTTTAAATTATTAATTAGCCTCTAGCTTATATCGATATATTTCAAGTTTTATAACATATTTATTATTTTTTATGATAATTATTTTGTTTACACAGCGTTATATTATATTATCATGTGAAATGTATCAAACTACCAACTATATAAAAAAAAAATTTCAGCTGATAGTAGTTGTTAAAATTATTACAAAATATGCAATAATGCATACCAACGAATGAAACGATTGATATCACAATTTAAGGGGGCGTAATCGATCATTGAAATTTCTTTAAATCATTATATTTAATAAGTTTTTTTTCAAATTTTAAGTTGTATTGACTTGAAATATTTAAATTTTACAATTTTAGTTCCACCACAACTATATATTATATAGACATTTGTAATTTATAATACACATTAAGCTGACCTTTCTTGATATAGTATATACTAACATTTTCCGATATTTAAAACATGCATTTTTTTAAAAGTTATAACTTTATAAATGTGTATTCAAAATATTTTTTTTTAAATCGTTATTAATAAATATCTTATTAAATAATTAAAATAAAATAAAAAAACACAATGCCAATATAAAAACAATAGAATTAGAAAACAGTATGATTTTTCATAATAAATATATGAATAACATTGAATGAACTATGATGGAAATGGAACTAAGTTTCGAAGTGTTTATTTAAATGTAATGTATTGAGATTGACTCACGCACGTACACCGTAAATTGTAGTAACAATACTAGTAACGCGCTCCTACGGAATTCTTCTCGGAATTCTTTGATAACGTCATTGAATATTACCCCTTAAGATATAATATCTTAAATCGTTAATCGTGCACCCAGTCACGGGTTAAAATATATTAATATATATATTTATTATATAAATCTTGCTCCCAAGTCCCAACCATTGAACTATAAGATATCATATAGTTCAATGGTCCCAACCTATATATTATCATAAATCGTGAACATTACCAACACGGTCAGTCCGCGCTTCAGTATATTTTTATCTATCTTTAGTGGTTGTTTGCATTTATGAAATACTATTACAGAATTGTTTGATAAAAATACGGAAAACTCATAGACCTTATACTTAGTATATGACCTTATACTTAGTATATGACCTTATACTCTATGGGAAAACTATACTTCATCTGCAGCTCGATTCTGTAACTCGATAAGAGACCTTATAGAATATTTTCGATTCGATAGTAAGTACTAGGTGTTATCGATAAAAACTAACTGCCTCTGAATCCTCCCTCCTCATAACATGCCCAAACCATTTCAGCCTATTTTCTCTGATTACCTCACAGTTGATGGAACTCTCACACTTCCTCTTATGTATTAATTTCATATTTTATCCTCTCTAGTTGCTCCATATATTCATTCTAAAATTCTTATCTCTGCTGGACTTATATTAATATATTCTGTTCCATCGTTTTGTTCATTGTCCAACATTCTGATCCATATACCTATGCCTTACTAATGCTTTATAATACCCACCTTTCAATCTTATTGGCATTTTACCACACAAAATACCAAATGATTCTCTCCACTTCATCTAACCACACCATTTTATTTTTTATATCCTCAGTACTACCATTCTTTTGCATTATCGATTCAAAATATTTGAACCTATTTGTCTTATACACTAAATCTTCACTCATCTTCTTTAGATGTCTTGCTTTTATCAATTTATTGACCATTAAAAATTTTTGATAAATAATGACATAAATTATAATTATTTTATAGTAAAAATAAAAATGTCTTAACGTTAGGTAACTTAAATGAAAAAGTTGGTTGACTTTATTATTAAAATTATTTATATGGCTCGTATCTGCTCAAAATGTATTTCTGTATAAAAATGTTGCTACCTAGGTACTTGATTTCTTAATGACTTAACATTTTTCTCCTATATATTCTTAATAAGACACTTATTAAGTAGTAGGTACATCATATTATTATACTATATTATGAAGAAACTACTAATATAGGAAATATTTTCTTGATACTTATTTAAGTAAGTTTAAGTAATATAAAATAACCTATATACCTAAATAAATATAAATTATAATTAAAATACCTACTTAATTGAAAGAGTAAAAATAATTTAACTTTTAATAAATTGACTTAAAGTAATTGTTCCTTAAATATGATTATTGTGTAATATATTATATTAATTAAAACAGAATTATGTTTTGTTTATTTGATTAATTTTATCATAAATTATAAATTACTATAGCTTTGATTATTAAGCGTGCTGTTTCTTACCGCTTAAGATGCTTAAGTTGAGAATATAGTGAATTGTAATATTATATATTTGTATAATACATTGTTTAGAGTAGATCATAAAATGGCTGGAAATTTTTGGCAAAGTTCACATTATCAACAATGGATATTAGACAAACAAGATTTAACAAGAGAACGTCAATTAGATTTGCAAGTCTTAAGTGAAGAGGAATATCAAAAAATATGTATATTTTTTTCTAACTTTATTCAGATTTTAGGCGAACAATTAAAATTAAAACAACAAGTAATTGCTACAGCCTCGGTATACTTTAAAAGATTTTATGCTAGGAATTCTCTAAAGAGCATAGATCCTTTACTATTATGTCCAACGTGTATTTTTTTAGCATCTAAAGTTGAAGAATTTGGAGTAATATCCAACAGTCGTTTAATAACAACTTGTCAGACAATTTTAAAAAATAAATTGAGCTATGCATATAAACAAGAATTTCCATATCGTACAAATCATATATTAGAATGTGAATTTTATTTATTAGAAAATTTGGATTGTTCATTAATTGTGTTTCAACCCTATCGTCCATTACTTCAGTTGGTTCAAGATATTGGGCAACATGAAGATCAATTATTAGCTTTAGCATGGAGAGTAGTTAATGATAGTTTAAGAACAGACATTTCACTATTGTATCCACCATATCAAATTGCTATTGGATGTTTACAAATTGCATGTGTTATCATGCAAAAAGATTTAAAGTTATGGTTTGCTGAACTTAATGTTGATATCGACAAAATACAAGAAATTTCTAGATCTATAATTAATTTGTTTGAATTATGGAAATCTTATGATGAAAAAAAAGATATACACGGATTATTAAATAAAATGCCCAAATATAATTTACAAGCTATTATTAGATAATTAAGCTTAAAATGGAAAAATTAATACTATTTTTATATAATATAAATATATTAAATATATATGATAAAAGAAATTTGTGTCTAATTATTAATTTTAAAATAATATAAAATGTACATAAGTAGGTAATGTTCCGTTCAGCAATTCAATTAAAACAGTTATATTGTACAATTTATATTACTTTTAATCTATTTTATTTGAATAATGACATAATAACATTTGTTATATATTTTTTTATAATTTATTTAGAATAAGATTACTTATATTTTTAATACGTTTAAAACAGTATGTTGTAATAATAATATAATAATATAATCTTATTCAATGAATATTGATAATTGCTATGTGTTAATTTTAATCTATTACTAATCTCAGCCATACAACAACTTTTTTTAGATGTCAATTATTGTTAAATTGTAAAATATTAAATAATTTGAGTCATAAACTTTAGTTAATAATTATAATATATTGAGTGTCCTATTAAATTTGCCCTTGTAAATAACTTCTGATTTATTATATATTCATAGATTCCGATTTTTGCAATTTATTTATGTATAATCAAGTCATATCTTGTATTAAAATATATTGTTTTTGTATATTTAAAATAAAAATAAACATTTTGTATTCATATTAATTAGAATTTAGAGATAACATAAATTGATTATTTATAGCAATGATTTATCTAAAAATTTTAAAATTTTTATTGAAATAAATAAAAAATAAATAAATAAATAAATTTTAGTTTAATAAATGTTGAACAGTGTTACAGCGATTAAACAGCAAATATTATATATCAGTTAAGCTCCATAACGTTACCGTTTTTGAATAAGGAATTATTCAAACAATTAAATTGTATGTTATCATCATTAGTCAATTTAATTTATAATCTGCAAATAAATTATTATATGGTTTATATTGTAATGAAAGTGAGACAACACAATTACATGGAATATAAATGTATAATAAAATGTAAAACTATTCAATTATTACAAATATTTTTAAAACAAGCATAGACTATAATTCATTGTATAATATTTGTGATATAAGATTGATATTTTCATTAATCTTGGAAGCATATTATTTAATTATAATATCTATACACAATTATTGAACTTCCTCATATAGGTAATAATTTACTTTAATAGGAATTTGATAATGTAGTCTGGAAGTAAATTTGGGAAGTGTAGTATACGTACATTTTTAAAATTATTACGAGTACAATAAATATTCAGATATGTTAAAAATTAAAATTGAAGATTAGTTTTTTGTAGTTTTTGTTACGGACTAAAATAGTTATATAAAAATAAATTACGATTAACTATTTTTGATATTTATATGTTAGTAGTTATAAACCGGTTAGGTTAGCTGATATATGATAATACACTTATAATATAATTCAATCTAGTTGTTTACTCAATATATAGTTTGAGATCTTTTTCAAATTGTAAAAAAACAAGCATGAAACTATATTTTTTTTATATCATAATATGAACTAGTCAACTAATTTTGAATTATTATTAAAATATAAATCACAATATTTTTAATTCTATATTGTTAAAAATTATTGTTGGGATATACTAAATACTGAATTGTATTAGTAGATAGTTAATTTCATTACTTAGATCTAAATTACTAAAAATATTTTTAAATAAAAATAGATTAACAACTTGGCTGCCATTTATTTTTCGAAAACTTTAATTGTGTACTACGAGATATTATTTGAGATCTCATAAAAATATCACTTGCCTGCCATGAGATTATATTTGAGATTTTAGATTGTATTTTTTTGAAAATGAATATCTCATTATGAATCTTATTTATTAGGTACTTAGTATTTTCGTAGTGCAATTATTCATAGAGTAATAGGTAGGGGAGTGCAATACATATTATGTAAATATGAAAAAAATATTGAAGGGCAAAAGGTGCATAAATTACAGTACTACCATGAGCGTCCATGGGAGGGGGCAAGATGAGGGACTTCCTCATCCTTATAAAATAAAATGAACTTATAATTTTAATAAATTAAACTTATTTAAATATACAAATCGGAGTCAGATTATTATTGTATTCTAAAGACTTATTAATTATTATACAAAACTCAACTGTTATCCTATCGATGTACCTATCATTATTATTAAGTATTAAATTATACTTAAATATATTTTGAGATTTTTTTGCTCTTCCAGAAGTTTCATCTATGAAGTGTTACTACTTACAACTACATTACTACTTAATAATTTTTGAAATTATTGTATAATATTGTAAATTATAAAATGTTACTAATCACCAAATAATAACAGTAAAATTTAATTATTTTGGTATATTTCATTATTTTATTGTCTTTTTATCTCTAATTTATGTAAACTTTAAATATCATACTTTTCGAAATTTGATGCTAAAAATTCGTATAGGGAAGTTAATGTTTATGACTCATGAGATCCAAAATAGGGTTTTATCGGGGTATATCTTCTATATACTTCTAACTACTTACTAATTACTATAATACTATTTATAGGTATTATTTTTGATATTATCAATTTTAGAAAAATGTGTTGAATATGTTGTGTGTGTACTTTGCGTCATCCTAAATTCTGAAGTTATTTTACATAATTATAGTTAATGAAATAATTAGTTAGTAATTGATATATTAAAACATAGTAAATACATATTTGTGAATTACGCACGCAATTTCTTTTAGTAGATATAGATTATAAGGTAAACCTTACTTAGTTATACTTAATAGCTTCAGTTGTTTACTTATAAAACTATTTTAATTAGTGCTTGACGTCCCCCATATCAATATTTATAATTGAAATAAATTACATTTAATTATTTCATAACCCTATAGCTTAAAAATTAATCATTATATTTTAATATATTAATCGTTTTAATAATTTATTGCGGTTACTTTTTATGAATTATGTATTATAGATCAATAATTATTATTCTATGTTGCATAACAACATTTTACAAAGAAACAAATTAATTTAAAATTAATTATTAATATATTTACTCATTGTTATAATGTAGAATTTTATTTTTAACGATTTTAGATAATTGCACAATATTTTACATCAAAAGATGGAGCTTATAAAATATTGTTTGAGTGTGTTCGTTTCTGTATTCTGTATTTTTAAAAATACTCTTACATATTTTATATTTATAATCGATTATTATTAGAGTAGATTGGCATTGAAATAGGATTGGTAAAAATTGTGACGATTTTTTAACGGAATCGTTAAATATATGGTAAAAAACGTCTAATGTGCGATTTATATAAAAATATATTAGTAAATATTAATAATCCTATTATCATAATACTAAACTCAAAATTGAAAAAAAATTCGTCTATACATTATTTTTTTAAATTTTTGTACTATTTTTTGTTTTTTTTTTTAAATTTAATTTATTACGTGAAATTCAAAATAGTATTAAAAGTGACAGGATACAAGCATGGAAAAAATAATTGTGATGTTATAGAATATAGTGTTGTACCTATATTGTATTATAATTAAAATTTGAATACGATGATAAATCATCATTAGGTACATTAAAAAAAAAAAAAAATGATTCTGAGCGAAGTTTAATCAGCTATGTACCTACTCATAAATTAGTGACTAAAATTTTGATATATTTAATAAAATTTAAAAATAAAATAGGTAGGTACCCAACTGTTTTAAAATTGTATCACAAAAATGTAAAATACCTACCTTTATAAATATTTAATGAAATGTTCAAGTCCCTATGATTTATACTTTATTAGTAAAGTAAAATAATTGAAATCAAAATCGTCAAATATAGCTTCCTTAAATTTGGCCGTTTTTCGTAATTTTTTAGTACCTAGTTTTTCTGACTAAAGAAAATTAAAAAAATTATCTATGTAAAGTACCGATTAGATACAATTTTCTACGGGAGACATACCCTATTCGTGGTGAAAATTTAACCATGTACTCTTATCGTGGTAATCGAATCACTTTTATTGTTTCAAATCATAATTTTATACCTACTCGTACATAAGTGCTCATTGTAAAATCAATGCATTTTTCGCTTCGCTCAGAATCTAAAATACACTATAATAATACAAATATATTTGAATGTTATTCTAAATGAATGCTTGGTCGTAAAAAATACATTAAATTACATTCGTCTAGAATATATCATATATGTTACCTATATATCATTTGACATTAAGATAAGTTTATAAAACAGTTGCAACATTAGCAATTACTTAAAATTGTAGTAATTATAGTAGGTGTATTATGTATATTATAACAATATATATATAATATTTTATTATCAATTATCTATAATTAATATTTTTACTTATATTGATAATTTAATACTCTATCCCGTCACCATTTCTGTCTAGCATGAAATATGAATAGACCTTTATACAATTTTTGAAATGTAGGTAGGTATATGTAATTAACTAATAGTACCTATTTATATATTTTATGATATTGTGATACGTGATTTATTCATATTATTTAAAACGAAGGTTAAAAGAAATTCTTAATATTTCAGATATATATTGCAAGTCGTGTAAAACAATAATTTACGATTAAACATATTTTTCAACGGTAAAAGTACCTACCTACCTAATGTATTTATTATATTTTGTTTTCGTAATTTATTCACGACATTTTTTCTACCAATCAAAATCGGCTTCGATTAGAATATAAACAACTTGTTTGTGTTTCTGCCAATTCAACTATAGGTATAGGTTGAGCAGTGAGCTGAATATTTATGTATTTTTAACTCAGTTACTAGTCGGACGCGGTTAGTTTCAAAACTGAATTTATGAAGTTAATTATAATATCATATTTAATTTTCAAAAACGTGTTGCATTCTAATAGTTCGATTGATATTATCTGCTAAATAAATACGGTTATAACTTAAAAGTAATATTATAAAATAAAATAAAATTTTATTGGTAAATATGAAATAAATTTAATTAATAATTATTATATATAAAATAGCATGATTTTGTTTGTTCCATCATTAGTACCTACCTATATTATATTTTGGTACTTAGGTTATTTTTCATTCCGAGTATAATGGAAGATATAAATGCAGAAATTATGCAAGCTGGTTTGCATCGTTTGTGGGCCAAGCGTCAAGGTTTAATCTTGGGTCCTGTGCATGAAATTCGGGATGAGATCTTGGACCAGGGTCAATGCGCATCATTTGATATTCAGGTAAGCTAATAAATTATTTATTAATTAGTAGGTATATGTAGGTAGAAATGAACCTCTTAGCTGGATGATAAGATTCAATTATGAAACTTCGTTTTTATATTATACCTATGCTTTTATACATATTGGGTATAATAATTATCCGTTATTATGAATAAAAATAAAATTACAAATATACTCGTATGTTAATGATATATGTTTCAAAAATCTAAGGTTAAAGAATATAAAAAATTAAAAAATTCAATATTTACAAAAATTTGAAAAACTAACTATGATTAATTTATAAAATAATACACTAATACTTTAAAATTATTAAAAAAACAGTATAGTTATTCAAAAATATATTATTATAATCGTACCTACTAGGTGAGTTATATAAAATACATGCATTCATATACATATTTATAATAATTTTTTAAGGTATCAGATGATTTCAGTTTTATAATTTGTTTTTAGTTATTTAACTGTATATTAGGTATATAAATTAAAATACCTACTGGAATAGTGAATATATCTGAATATCTATAGTAAAAGTCACACATAATGTATTAGTTCCATTAAACCACTAGTCCACTATACACTTATAGAGAATTAGAGACTAGAGATTAGAAATACAAAGCAATTTATGATATTTTGCTTCCGAGTTGACTTTTTTTTTTTTATCGTAAATTATTAGGATTTTCATGATGATTTTTTTTAGTCTATTCTATCTATTCTATTTTTAATTTTCTATTCTGACGTAGATATGCATTTTATACTTAAGTACGTAATTACTTAATATGTTATTTTATTTGTACAACTACGTTAAATCGCAAAGTGCTAATAATGTTTACGCACAATTAAATTTTTCAAATTTTACTAGGTAGAATATTAATGTGTAGAACGTCATATTATGTTCTTCGTATACGTTCATCCCGTTTTCTAAAAACAGCGTAATGTACTTAGTGATTAAATATTATATTTCAATTTATTAGACAAATTGTTTTGTATTATGAACTAATAAATTAAAAACTTATATTTATTATAAAATATAGAATTACTTTTTACTTAGCGTAAGCAATTGAGCAGGCCCGTCGCTATTTTCCGCCCCAGAGCAAAAATTTTATTGCCGCTTTTCACAAATTTAATTAAATATATAATACGTTATTATGGGCGGTATCGATATTAAGAAATGATAGGGAAATGTTTATTAATAGAATTTGATTAAGACATAAGTAAATATCTATACAATTTTATAAAAATTAAACAATATGTTATTACCTACTTAAAATGTACAACAAAAATCAAATCTATAAGATAGGTACATTAATTTGATAAAAAATAACTTTAAATGGTAAATGAACTTTTCTTGCTCTTTTTGTCGGCAAGTCCTTCAGTTTTTACTAAATCTTCTGAGTCTAATTCTTGAGCTAATTATGCTTCAATGGATACAATTTATAATCCGATTGAAATATTTATATATTATATTTATTATTTATCGGACCGTTCAGTTAACACTCGTGTTTCATTGCGGGCTTTTTTTTTCACAAAAATATGATGGAAATTCTAGTCACATAAACATTGACGTTCGACGTGCGTCAACCACAGCCACGTGAACGGTCTTCTTTAGTTCTTTATAGGTGTTTATGCCACCCTAAAGCAACGCATATCTTGCTTCTACTCTAACGACGGACCTGACAATAAACTAATAGCATATTTTCTAAACTACTTTTCTATTACAAAAAAAAAAAAAAAAAAATAAATAATTTTTGTTTCGGATAATATTTACTTATATATAAATATAATTGTATTTATTAACATTCAAGTCATATTTTTAATGAATACTTTGAAAACAACCTGAAATAATGAACATAAAACAACATACAATTTATGAGCTTCTATAGTTATTATATTAAATTTAAATATAAAGTACAGTTTTAATTAAGTATTGTTTTTTTTATTGTTGTGTTAATAATATCATAGATTATATTATAATCTCTAAAATAAGTTGAACACTTGTGAAAATTTTATAATTTTTTATTAAATACCCAAATCACAAAATTGGTAGGTAATTTTTAATGATATATGTATTTCAACAACTATGAGTTTTTGGTGAGTGCTAAGCCTGATGATGATTTTAAAAGTTTTTAATAAGATAAATATTTATAATTATATTAATTTTATTAAATTACAAATTTATACTAATAATGTATTAATTAAATTTTTAGCCTATTGAAGAAGAATTACTTGGAAATAAAGTCAAATCTAGTGATAAATTTCGTTATACAGAAAAAGTTAGTATTTTTTGTTAATACTTCTTTATACTTGATTGGTAGGTAACTAATAAGTATAATAATATTTAGTAATAAATTAAGTTAAGAAAAATTTGAATTTAAATTTATCATAATATCTACTAAATCATTATTTTAATTTATAAATAATGTTTTTAATATATTTATTGTATGTATAACACAATAATTAATTTTGAACAATTTATTAAATTGGCTATAAGTTTTGATGTAGTTTAAAAAAGCCATACAATTTCAATATACAAATTTATTATTCATAATATATTGTATGAGTGTATTATGATCAAGTGCTAATAATTGGATATTAGTGAGGTTTCAATGATGTATCTTTTTCTATAAATTGATTTCAATTTAAGATGTTATGAGGCTTCTTTATCATTATGTCATTATAAGCTAGTTGTATTTAAACAATTTCCAAGCAGTATTTCTTTTGATTCAAGAGTATACAGTCAAGTTTCTTAAAATATTCAATGTGTAAATATATAAACGTTTATTTAAGCCTTAGGCTATTGTATTAAAAATATGAAATTCATGAACTCTTTTTACCAGAGCCCTGTTCTTGTCAGTTCAGGGTTGGTAAGTTATTATCTCTTGGTAAGTTATCAGTACGATTTAATGATTAAACATATTTTTTTTATTTATACTGTAAGTAATCATTTATATTATGATACAGTCTTTATAAATAAATGTGCGTGTGTGCACACATTGAGTTGTTAAATTTTATTTAAATATTAAAATATATTGATATTCAAATATAATTGTATTTATTTTTATTTTTATTTTATTTTTTTGTAATATTAAATTAGTTTTTTCATACTTGAATATAATTTCTATTTAACTGGACAATCTAAATTTAAATTTAAAAATTATATTTTTATTTATAATGTTTAAGTAGCATCTCAATTTGTGCATTCAACAAACAAAATAATTATGTATTTTTCCTATTTTGGATTATTATTGTTATTTATTTGGATTGAACTGTCATCGTTTCGGTGCCTGTTATATAAAAAAAAAAAAAATATGTTCGCCAATGTAAATTCTGTTTACAGGAATCATCAATTACATGCATGGTTTTTATATCCATGACGGACTCCATATTAGCAGAACGAAGTTGCTTGTGAGTTTTTGTTGCGACTAAAAAAAAAAAAAAATAAATGAAGTATTATGAAATATTGGTCAAGTAGTCTTACTACTTACCAAACTGATTTTTAGAACAATTTAAGTTAAATTATAAATAACTATTGTAAATTACAGTCTTACAGCAGATATTATTTTTATTAATTATAGTATAGCATTAAATGATAAATACAAATTAAGAGTAATTTTTGATTTTATTAAAACAATAAAACTCTCAGATTTGGATATGAATATAATATACCTATTAGATATTTTAATATTTTGAATAGATACTATTCTGAGTAATTTGGTTATATTTTTATTTATAAATTATAATGCCAATAATTTCAAATATATTCCAAATTATATATAATTGTTTTTCTCCTTAGATTTTTTGGTCTATGACATTTTCTTTACCAATTTTACTGTTTAGTATTCCTATATTTTTGCTTTTAAAATATAATTGAATTATAGATGAATTATCTTGCATTTTATTTATATTAAGCTTATACAAGTTTTATGATTTTTTACACATTTTTTTTTTTATTACCTACAAATGATTATTAGGCAACAGGTGTCAAGTATTATTTTACTATGGATTATTATTTCTTTAGTTTATTAGTTTCTTTGTTATAGCTAAATAATCTTAATTCTATAATTGTAATAATTACTATTGAGGAGAAATGATGTAACTACTTAAGAATATAACCTGAGAGTTTTAATGAAATGTAATCAATTGTTAATATATTACAATAATAGGTAATTAATAATACAAATATTAAATTAATGTTAAAGATAATATAAAAATAAATATAATTTTATTTACGTTTTTCCTAATCTATTCCGGTATCTTCCTTATATTGCGTTTTCTAAATTAAATTATTTAGTTAAAAAATAATTAAAAATAGTTTTAAAAAAATGATTAAAAATAGAATACTTACTTTTGATTTGCTATAATTATATAAATATAATACCTATTTATTTAATTTATATAAACATTTTAATTATTTTTGAATCTTGCACTTACCTATATAATTTAATATTTAAATCGACTCAAGTTTAGGATGTTCTTTGAGCAAGTGTATTTTAGTAATTATTTATTGTATATACGAGTATATATATTAAATAGTAAATGTTTTACTCATTTTTAATTTTTTTAAATAAACTTCAATAGAAATTTTTATCATTTTATTTTTACCTATAAAATTAATATACAAATATTTCAAAATTGTATGAATTATACAGTTATATTTCGGCAATATATTTATTGTATACTAAGTTTATTAATTAATATCAAATTTTTATATACTTATTACTTATATATGTCTTAAAGTTGTCAATTTATTATATTGAATAATTTAAAGTTTTGAAGGACGTTTAATCATTTATATTATGTATATAGCAATGAAAATAAACTTTAGAAAATAATTATTATCTTAATATAAAAAATAAATAATGTATACATAGACTTAGATTTTGTAGATAGTTGATAGATAATATAATATAATAATTAAATGAATGTTGTACTTACCTAATATTTTAAACTTTAAACTATTCCTAATTTTATACATTTTTAGTAATTAAATTTTAGTATAACTAATTTAATATCTTTAAGATATATTTTAATAATAAAAATTCATATATTCCATTCTTTATTTATATGCATATACTATGAAAATTTAAGTGAAAAACTAATATTATAATTTAAAATTTAAACTATAAAATAAAAATCAATAAACAATTGGATATAGTTTAAATATTGGTAGAAAAACATGTGTGTTTGATGGATTTTAAGATGAAAAACATGCATGCTGTCTTTAGAAGGATGAAATGGAGGCTACGCTGCAGAGGAATCATGGATATTACAAGATGGATAGTGGAGTCATTTTTGTTGCTGTATCAACTTTTTTATATAAATTTATCAAGACCACTTGTTTTTCTGCCGCTAGCAATATTATATTATTAAAAATATTTAAAAATATATAATATTATTATTAGAAGTGAAAAATAGTACTAATATAAAATTTTTTCTAAATTTTTTTCTAAAATTTTATTTTTTTTTTTTATATATTATTAACCTTAAATAACTATTACTAGTCTAATCTAATTTGTAGTTATAATTATTACTAATATCTCCTCTAAAATTTAAATAGTAGTTAATCAATTTTTCTATTATAGAAGAAATATAATAATTTTTGTTATTATAATATGTTTTTAGGAGTTGGCTGACACCTCTGATCGAGAGAAAATTAGTGTTCCATCTACATTTAATAGCTTGAAAACTTCAAATTCTAATAGTTCTAATTGGAATGTAGAAGAAATTTCTGTGGTTAATTTGGACGGAGCAGAGCTAAATGATTTTCCTGCTAAATATTCAGTGCCTACATTACAGTTACATGAGTTTGCTGCTGTTGGTGTTTGGATTCATCCAAATATTGTACCAGGGTTTAAATATAAAGTTCGGCCAATTGAAGAAAAAGAGGTTAATTAGATTCTTATAGATTTTATAATATAACATTTTTTTAATTCTGTAATTTTAATTTGAGTAGCGTGCAAGATTCTTATTTAACAACAGAGCATTGGAATTAATAAGCATTGGTCGTGGTTATTCAAAACGTTTAACATTTGAGGCAAGTCCAGGATTGTTGAACAACAACAACAATTATTTCTGGACAGATTCTATGCCCTTTGGTTATGCATTTCAAGTACATGTTGTATCTGTTGGAGATAATTTTACTGCTTATGATGCAAATGGTGTTGCAGTTGCCACAATAGAAGTCATTAAAATTCCGGTAAATATATATAGGTTACTTGACATTATACATAAGTAGTTTATAATATAATAAATAAGTTTAAATCAGATTTTAACAATTATAAGTATTGTAATGTAAAGTAAATAGTAAATAGTAAAATAAAATAAATTAAATTTCCATACACCATGTTTAAATACGTTTTTTTTTTTTTTTTATAAACCATTCTTAATTATATTTCTGAACCTCTGATTATAAATGTTAATACTGTATTATTTGTTGATTGTTAATGTAATTTTTAGAATGCTCAGAAGGAAGTTAAACACGAAGTGATAGAAAATGGAGAGGTGAGGAAACATGTTGAAATTAGCATGTTATGTAAAGTAGATTGGTTTTATAAAGAAGATTCAACTGCTATGACACCAGTAAGTTGAAAAAAATATTGTTTTACATTTAATAAATTTTGTATTAATTACCTTTAATTATTAAGCGAGTTTTTATTGTTTATAAATGATTATGTGTTTGTTTTTATACAGGTCACTGGTATTGCTGTGGCTTCTAAATCTCTACGTGGATCGTCGAAACTTTTAAAAATATTAGATACTTATATTGGTTTTATACCATGTCGAGGTTACACTTTAATACCCGGTGTAGATGATAAACAACGGCAATTGGTATTGAATGGATGTAGTATTGGTGATGCGCCCACTGTGTATACTATAACTGGCTTAGAACCATATGAATTACCTGTGATTGGTATAAAAAAAAAATATATATATATATTAAATATACAATATACATTATACAATTTATATATTCAATGTTAATAATTTAACTGGTTTTAGGTACTTATGTTGATCCAAGAATTATTCCTGGTTTTCATTATAAAGTACGCCCAATAGGACACAAAGACTACTTGTTTGAAGGCAATGCATTACAATTGGATAATATTGGAATGGGATATGGGAAACGTATTACATTTAAATCTAACATGCATAATCTAAATAATAACACTAATTATTTTTGGAGCGATTCTTATCCAGAAGGGTATGGATTTGAGCCTCAAGCTGTATTTTGTGGTATGAAATTTGATATCATGGATGATACTCAACGCATTGGTGAAGCAACAGTGTTTCGTAGTGATAATCCTCAAGTTGAGGATCAACAATGCATTGTATGTTTATTATTTATTTTTAATTTACATATTGAACAATAAATAATTTATTTATATTTTTAGGTGAAGGGTAAAACTGGAGTGACTGTAACTAAATACATTCATGTGGATGTTACATGTCAAGTGATGTTAAAGAGTGATAAAGAGAATGGAGATGACCAAGAATCTCATTCTCTTCGTGTTTCTGGTACTGCTGTTGTTGTAAAATACCCTAAACAAAGGGAGGCTAAATTGGTGTTTATAGATAATGTTGGTTTTAGTTCCAAATTAAATTTGGTGTTTATGAACCAAAAATCCCATATTATCTTTCAAGCTATATAAACATATTATGCAATTTATATAATATTCAACTTAAGCATTCAAAGACAAGCATATATTTTTATGCTATTTTTTGAAAAGTTACCTTGATTTTTTTTATTCTATGTTTGTTTATTTAATTATACCATATTTAATTATTGATTTTATTTTAAAATAATATTGAATTTATCTAAATATTTAGATTTGTTTATTATTGTAAGATTAAATGCTAAAAAGCAAAAAATTATTGTAACACAACACTACTTGTGTTGTTTTAATGTATAAATAATTGAACTGAATATATGATAAATAATTGAAGGTAAGAGTATAAAATATGTATTTGATTTTTAAAGTATTATAATTATAATATATTAGATAGGCATATACTTTATTAGTTTATAATTATTATTATTTTTTTTACTTTATATACCTAATATGTTAAATTATATTTTTGTTTGTTTATAATTTGGAAGAACTTTTTATTAAATAATTTAAAAATATATTTTCTTAATATTTTATGACTGAATTATAACTGAATTTTAATGATATAAATAATTGTATTTTTTATTTAAAATTTTAATACATTGATATTACATTATGTTTCTTTGAGATATTTTGTAACAACTACAAATATTATTATTGTGTATTAAAAATTATGCGTGTATCCCATATTATAATTTTATGTTTAATTAAATACACCTTTTAAACTATATTTTTGCATAACTAGGTAATCATAAATAAAATATAACTAATGGTTTTAAGACTAAAAATGATATAATATCATTTTTATCTATTAGTTAATATAACATAAAAAATAATAAATATATTAACATTCGGTATTTTTTAAAAACCTACTTAAAATATTAATTATAGTTATAGGTAGGTAATCTAATTATTTACCTACATTAACATTAAAGATTTAAAAGATCATAATTCTTAAAGTAAATACATGTACCTATTATGTTTTTCAATAAAATAATGTAAATTATGAAGGAATTGAGTTTTTACAATTATTAACCTACGTATAATTATAATTAATTATAGTTTTGTCATATAAATTATTGTATTAAAGTAAATTGTATTGTAGTAAAGTCATAGGTAATAAATTAACAAGTAGTTTTTTTTTTTTTAAAGAAAAGCTGGGAAAGAGATTAGTGTAAAATTAATAAAATGTAATTATGTATATGTCATAAAAAGTAAGTATAATATTTGTATGACATCAAAAATAATTAAATATATTGTAGGCGCCTACCTATTTACTTTAGCATAAAATAACTGTCATTAGACCAAAACTTATTTAATTGTTATATTCAATTTTTAAAAAAAACAGATTCGATTTGGGTGTAGGTACTGGATGGTGATGGATAATATTGTAGTGAACTAGTGAAAAGATATTTTGTTGTATTATAATTTATAATAGAATACGATTTGAGGCAATGATAAATCATTGCATTAGAAAATCAATTATTTTTAGTAAATAGATTTTTGAAATATTACATTATCCTATTTTAAGTAGTTTAGTACTTACCTGTTATATAAATAGGTTTGTAGAACATTTTTATAATCGTAACTAAACTCGAAGACGAAAAGTCAAAATTGAGATTTTTATCAAATACCTACATTTAATAAACAAAACAATTTTACACATTTGTAGTTTTATATTTAAACTAAAAACAATGATTAATCATATCTATTGTTCCAAATTTCTATCACGTAGGTACATAAAATATTTTAGTGAAGACTTAAAAAAAAATTTTAAGTCAATATTAGCTTTCATACGATGTGATTTTGGTTGCACGACCGCACGGGGATGCGGTTTTTATCCGGAATCCGGATTGGGTTATCACTAATTAAACGCTAGAACTAGAATATTCAAACCGTCTAAAATCGCGTGTGTTCAATTTGTCTGTGGAAGACCGCATCCGCTAAACACAATAATATTATTGAATAATGTATTTCTAATGGACTTGTTCACGCGAATTATTACCGCAGCGGTTGTGTTCATTAAACATTTTCAGTTGAAGCTTTGACAGTTTTATTTTTGTCGTCGTTGATACCAAATTTCTATTAATAATTTTTAATGTAGGTAAGTGTAGTTGTTTACTGTTGGCTGTTTTACAATTCAGCGTAACAAAGAAAAATAATGTAGGTACCTATATAAAAATTTCTAAAGGTGGCAGTGGTTAAAAAATAAAAACCGCATGGTGTGAAAGTTGCTATTATTATGCCTTGTATTAATTTAGCATACCTAAATCAATAAAAATATTGATAAAAATAACAGATTTTTAAATTTAATATTATTAAGTAAATCGTTTAGATAGGTTTAGTTTAGGTATATTAAATTATTATGATTTATAAAATAAAAAAAATTAAAGAAATAAAAAATAATAATTAAATGTGAAATTGTAAATAGGTATTCCTAATAAAGTAATAATATATATGTAGGTACTCGTACAGTCGTACATTATACTTACACGTCACACATGACGCGTGAATTGTTTTTTATATCCGATTAATTCTATTCTATTTATAATATTTATATTATGATATATCATAATACAATATATTAATACAAATATCCAATGGCTATTTATTACATTAATGGAATTTATTTATTATTATACGTTTTTTCTTGTAGGTCAATCGATCTATACTATAGCTAATTCACCAATATTTACGATACAGTATTTGAATATTTATACCAGTCTTCTATACATTGTTATTCCTTTCAAGTATTTTTTTATTATTGTTTTTAATTTTAGGTAAGTACCTTGTACCTTGTACATGAATAATATTTTGTTTAATTATTGTATTTTTTTTTTTTTTTGGTTCTACAAATAAAATAACCTGTACACAGACCGGGATGAATTTGTGAATGTTTATAGTTTTTTGCCTGATTATTGAGTTAACATATATTACAGTAGATAATATTATATAGTATTTATATGTAATTATTAAAAATATTGTATTTTAAAATTTTAATATTAGATAATACTAATTGGTATATGACATAAAAAATTGTAAAATATACGTACTTTATTTACAAAAATTCGCAAAAAACGTTTTATATTAAAATAATTTAAAATTTGTAATGCAAGTATAGGTAGTCATAAAATATTATTAAATTAAATATTATTCGCTGTAATGATTATGTTATTTCTGAACAACGTCAAAAACAAACGATTGGAACGTAGGTACCTACATATTTATTATAGAATAGAGAATAGAAGTAAATGTCTAATTAATTAGATACATTGTGTAATTATGTTTAATGTTTCCTATAAAAATACATACTGTATACAGTATACTCTAAAGTTATAAGATTGTATATATATTTTCGTCAATAATTTTGACAAATGAAAAAAAAAATTTCATTTTATTGTGGTTCGTTAATTAAGTATAGTGTATAAACGATTTTAAATTCGTTTTCATTGATATATTTTTACAAATTTTAAATTTGGAAATTATAGCTACATACGTCTATTTTTTCAAAATAAGTAAAAAAAAAATCGTACCATTCAATCGAGAATAATGGCAAATTATTAATAATTATTAATTATTTTAAATTTCGTTTTATTATTTTTACTATAGGTATACGTATTATAATATACCCAGGTATAATAATATAGCGTCTATGGCGTTTTAAACCGTAGGACTCCGCGCGTAAGGAACCAGGAACGTGTTATAGAAACGAGAACGTTAAAGTTTATAGCGTTTGCCGAATTTTCAGCAGATAAGTTATCTATATATTTTATATAATATATATACGCTGTACATGAATAATAATATATTCGTATATGTGTTGTATATATTATTATATACTGTATAGACACTTCGGCAGATCGTCTACTGGTGAATTTTAAACGTGAAAATGTCTCTGGTCGTCGATTTATCTCGGAAAACAAATCTATCACGGTCCACCGGAGCCCAATGGCTACGTCTACGTACACAATTGGAAAAATGTGTTCTAGCCGGGTGAGTTATATTTTATATATATATTATATTATTATTATTGCGCAGCCAGCCAACACCGGCGAACACGACGAATTATTATTATTATTATTATTATTATTATTATTATTATTATTATTAT